>ML769417.1:226103-354575 GCA_009733575.1 Gymnopus androsaceus JB14 | reverse complement strand
TATATAAGTAGTCAAGTCAAATCAAGTAGGAGCGAAAGGTCGGAGCGTGGGTTCTTGAGGTGTCTACTCGGCGCTAATCCCTTTTTTCCGCTCAGGAACAAAAGCTCAAACGTCTCGAAAAGAATGGCTATATGAGCCGGTACGATAGATCAGGACCAGCAGGTTACTACTAAGTGGCCTTCGACAGACTATGACGTTGAAAGCATTCACGCGTTCATTTTGAAAGAATGCAACATTCTGAACTTCAAGCTTCAAGCTTAACCTGCCCCCGTTCTTCCGATATTCTATACACACCGTAACTATCCCGTCCCGACAGCTCAACGGAGTCGGAATAACTGGAATCAAGTCCCGAATCAATTATTGATTCCCCTCGCCCAGCGGCCCTAGCTGCACTGCCCCTCCCGCCATAAAAACCAGGATGGGCGTTCTTTTTCTTCAGCTAGCCTCACCCATCCCCCATCCCCCCTTCTCTTCTCCAGGCTCCGCCGGGCGGTCCCGTTCAATTGGACATTTGTCGTAAAACACGTACACTAAACACTATCGCTCGGTCGATTGTTTGTTACGTCGTTCTCAATCTACAACGAAAAAACGTTGCTTTGAATCGAATTCAAGTTGACCTTGAACCTTCCATTTGTCCATCCTTTATTCCATCGAGCACACGTTACGATTCATAATGTTCACGTTCATGATCAAGACCATTCTCTCACTCGCAGTTCTGCTTGTGTCTTTGTCTTCGTCGTTGGTTGCAGGAAGAGCTATTCCCATTCGGAGGTCAGCGGAAGATAAACGCCAGGACGCAGACTCGGCGATTAATTTTTCAGGAGGAAGTGGCGACGGTGCGTATGGGGTTAACTATTTGTTCGACCCAGCCTCACGATCTCGTTCATTCAGGTACATTCTACGAAACAGGTCTCGGCGCATGCGGTATCACCAATGTGGATACGGATTTTATCGCTGCTATTGGTTTTGAATTCTTCGACCAGTATGCGTGCGTATTTGAACCTCCATTTCTCTCCGTATCTCTGACTAACCACAACTTTTCATTCTTCTAGCACATCTATGGGTGATTCGGGCTCGAATTCAAACAAGTACGTGTAGTTTTGTTTGTTCCTCTAAGCAAACTTGCATGGTTGCTCATGCCATTTTCTCCCGCCAACAGCAATCCGATTTGCAACAAGAAAGTGATAGCTAGTTGTGCGTGCCCTCTGCGTCTTGTCTGTTTATTTCACCTATGTACTGACTCTCGGGCCTTCCAGACAATGGCAAATCTGTCACCGTAACCATTACGGACCGATGCGCTGGCTGTACCATTCCCTATAGTTTGGACTTTAGCCCATCTGCTTTCGCAGAATTGGCGGATCCCAGCGTTGGAAGGTAAAAATCTGGCCACTGTATAAATCTAATCTTCGTTGCTCACGGAAATTATGTTTGTAGAATAACGGGAATGACTTGGGTTTGGGCTGACGATTCGTCTACAACGTCAACGTCCAGTTCCTCCTCCTCATCAAGTTCATCATCATCGTCCAGTTCTTCCTCCTCTTCAGGTTCATCATCATCGTCGTCTAGTTCTTCCTCCTCCTCGTCAAGTTCTTCTTCAGAATCGGGGTCAGAAGGATCGGGGTCGGGGTCGGATTCATCCCAATCCTCTGATTGGACAACCGCTAGCCCTAGTAGCACTACCACTTCGTCTAGCAGTGGGACCACTTCCCCTTCAAGTTCAGGTACAACTACGACTGCGACGTCCGCTACCAGCTCACCTACTGGTACCCCAACCGGCACTCCTTTGCCTGGGTCCGGAGCAGGAGACATAAACAACGTTGGCGGTCTCAGCCAAACATCTTCTGGATTCATCACGGCTACGTTGTCATCAAGTTCAGCCACCGCTTCTCCGACATCGACTAAACAGAACAGTGGAGCAGGGAGAAGGATAAGGAGGATATGGGAGCTTTGATTCTAAGTTATATATTTTATTTACGGTTTGATTTTTTTACGATCTGGTGTTTATGTTGAACGAAGAGAGCAGATATCATATCAAGGAATTGATCTGGTTTTGGGAGTTGTGAACAGGCTGAACCTGAGGCTCGTAATAATCTTTGGCCAGAACAGTGTTTTGAAAATTGAGAACGAATATTGTAAGTATTTATTTCAAAGCGCAAGCTTTAGAACAATCTGCTCGATATGCTACTGAAAGGCTACTACTACTAGATTGGGACGGGCAAAGCTATCAATATTGTACCGAATTTGGGTTTTTTTTCAATGAACGATGGAAGCTCCTCACTAAAGTCATAGAGACACGTTCCTGCAGCGCTTGTTCATTGTCAAATAGGTATGACTGATCATTTGATGAAAAAAATTAGTTAATACGGGCACAGAGCTGCATCAAGCTCAAGACCTTTTCAAGCTGGATAAGGCCGCTGATTTTCCGTTGATTTTCCGCCCGTCACTGAAAACGAAGCAACGGTTAAAACACCTGTGTACCAGCCGGTAAAGCCTGCAACTTTTATGCAAGTACATGGAGTGACGGAGGCTATAGCGCACTCGGTACGCAGAGAGCGAGAAGATTAGGGTGTAGTCTGAGGATGGAGGGGATGAGACGAGAATTGAGATGAAAGACGCCGGAAGAAATGTAGGAACGAGACCAGCGTAGATTTGAAACTAATCCTGATCCGAAATTCTAACAAGCCATATTTGAAATCTAAACGAGATCTTAACGTTCAACGCCTGACTTGAGTGCTTGTTAAGCACTTGGGGGTCGGATCAAGGTCGGATAGGGATTGAAGTTCAGAAGAAAAAAGAGGGTAAAATTGGGGAAGCTGTAAATACTAAACGGGCAGTTCGGTATAGACTCCATTAATTCAATTGAATCCATCGCTATCTATAAATGATATTTCAAACATGCTCCTGTTCCCAAACGCGTACGAGGGCTCACATGGCCAGATGATGTTCCAGGGTGAGCCTATCTAGCACTTGGCTAACAGCTTTGCTTGGAGGTCGAGTGGCGTCGTGAATTAGGTCGCATTAGGGTAATGACACTTCAAATGAGAGCAAGTTCGGTAGCTGGGAGGCTCGAAGAAAGAAGCCCCAATGTAGAGAAAGCAAACGACTTTTTGATGGTCAAAAGTCGGCCTCCGCCCGCCATTCTGGCCGTCCGGCTCCTTTGTGCGATCGAAATCTTCCAGCCAATGGCTGTGTAACTGCCCTTCCTTCCTTCCCTCCTTCCTATCCTATACGCATTGCCTGAATATTAAATCAATATGAGTAAATTTTAGCCTGAGTGGTATAAAAGGGATCGTCGATGAGGGGAGAGTCCTTCCACAACTGCCGGTCCAGTTCAATTACTCGAATCTTGCTGGTCAAGAAAATTGTTTTGACTTCTCGCTGCTCCTCTCTGAAACTCAATAATCGCTCACGCTCACGCCTGCATCTTTTATCTGTCCATCCCTTCACCTTCACCATGCGTATCAACTCTGCCTACATTCTCCTTGCCCTTGTCTCCGCTGTGTTTGCAGCACCTGCGTATGTCCTGGTGAGTCGACGCGTTTTTTGGCCGTTCCTCTAGTACAAGTGGTCATCTCTTTCTAAATAGGTTGACAAGGACTCGGAAGCGCACGCAATCAAGGTATTTTCTCTTTGCAAGAACAAAAGGTTGAATCTCGTCGCTGACAGCATATTTAGGTGATCGACACAAACTTGGACTCGGAACCGCGTTCCATTCATGCACGAGTTGAAGACCAGGGGAACCCACTCGTCTCACCCCCAGGGCGGCTCAAGAAGAAACCCGCCCAAGACAATCTCAACAGTAACAAGCCCGACAAACCTGCTGCTGAGATTGCTGCAGAGACGGAGAAGTGGAAGCCCTCGGCAGACAATGCCCAGGGGAACCCACCCCACCAGCTCAAGAAGAAACCCGCCCAAGATAATCTCAACAGTAATAAGCCCGATAAATCCGCTGAAGAGATTGCCGCAGAGACGAAGAAGTGGACAACAGAAGCGAACAAGGTATGTTTCCCTTGTACACCCTGATATATCTGTACCGAACGATTTTTCTTGCGGGGGATACGTTAATGCTATAGCCGAAAAGTGCTTTGAAAAAATCCGGAGATGCCAACGAGGTATGCACCATCTGCAAAGAAGCAAATATCATTGATGAACTTTTTCGGGGATAGAACGGAGAAGGGAAGAAAGTCCATTTCGAAGCTCCAGGGGAAGCTAAGCCGGAGAAATAGGAAACTCCTTCCTCTTCTGACGCTAATCAGTAACAAGGTGTGCCGCTTCCTGTATGAATATCATCGGTGATTGATTTTGGGAACAGATTCCGATGAAGTCTGAGGTGTAATTGGCGATAAATCCACAGAGGAGTAGAGGCGACAGTATGCGCTCGGGGGGTGTTTGAACTCGGGTTGCTGGGATCGATTAATCTAAATAGTAACAATATTGATATTTACAGCCCGTTAATTACGCATGCATTGAGCGCTTCTTTTGGACCATGCGCTGCTGTAAGCGCTCGACGTGGATAAAAGGCGTGCATTCCTATAGGCTCCCCCACCCGCTTCCAGATGTTGATGCGATCAACGGTCAGCCGGCTACGCGAGGCTTCCTCTGGAAACGGCTGTAGAGCTTCGGGTTGTTGAAGATGTACTTGTAATTGGGAACAAACGGTCCAAAGATGTATGTCGGATCGACTAGAGAACAGGTTATAAGATGGTGGACTGTTACAGTCCACCATCTTATAACCCTACTATACAGTCCGACTGTATAGTAGACCTCATGAGCTTACTGATTACAACCCGAGTATCCAAGTGTTTACTCGCCCAATTGAGTACGCTCTGTTCGCTCACGACCTTTTGAGCTATATAAACAAAGAAGTGCTAAGCTCCAAAGCCTGTCTTATTCTCTGCCTCGCGTGCATGGTCAAAAGTAATGGATTGCCAGTCTATTGGGCAAACGTTTCAGTCTCGGTCTACACATAAACGATTCATTTTATACATACCTCGGGGTCCAAGTGGACCATTGGCGTTATAAGTTGCATGCGAGCCAGTGACAACTACATTCCTTACTCCAGCAAGGCGAGCGGAGTCCAAAATTTTCTCCGTGCCTTCTGTTGAAAACTGTAGATATGGTTAAGGACACGGATGCTTTATGTCGCACTTTTGATCTCCGACCTTTTCAACAGCATCCATCTCACCTCGATAAGAGGGCAAGACTGCAGCAGTATGTATCATCACCTCGATTCCTAACCTCGATCTAATATTTGAGAAATCAATGCTCGGGCTGTCATACCTAGAACTACGCACCTTTCAATTCTTGACAGAGATCAGAGCTAGTAAGGTCGGGAATATCGACAACCGTGAACTTGTCGTAGGCTTCGAAACCCTTGGCTAGCTGTGCCACCTTTTGTCCTCGAGCCGCCCTGAGAATTTTTTTGGGAACACTGTCCAGATTCAACCAAAAAGTACGTACCCTCGAACTGTATAACCTGCATCAAGTAACCTCTTCACGATGTGGGATCCAAGTAGCCCGGATGCACCAGTAACAAGTAACAAGGTATGTGGAGTAGACCATCGAGGAGGTCAAGGGGTGTGCCCGAAGGATGAAATAAAGGGGTAGGTAAGGCGTCCATCCTAGTTATGAGTGAAAGGAAAAGGAAGAAGGTGTGCAGATTGCAGAGAAGTCGACCCGTGAATCACGGGAGCTGGGGTTCTTTACGGTATCTTAGTTAGTCTATTATGAGGTCTTACGATAATACAATTCCCCCAGCGGTAGCATGATTTCGATTCTGCTCTACTGCTCCACGAGCGACCCTAACCTTGCCCTGACCGTAACTCCCCTCCCCTAATATGCAAGTATCCGTGAAAGCTAAAACTTCTTTCAACCCCAATACGTAGCAAGGGAGCAATCAATGAATTTACTGTACACCAGGAAGTGCCCCGATCTTTACTCAAAAAATCGAATATTCGAAATACTGTTTGGAATTAAAATTGACCCAAGATTCGGAGATCGATGAACTTGCGTTCGACTCGGCAGTATGCATAATTTTCAGTAACCATATGCCGCCGTGGGGCATGGCGGTCTGAAGATCGTACATAGGGCGAAACGGGCACTGGGCAGCAGGGAATTGAATCCTCTTCGGAGTCTTAATTCACCGTCGGATTTATGTCGAATGACGGTGACGGATATTATGTACCAAAATAAAATGGTTGGAAGCAAAGAAATGTAGAGATTTTTTGTGATGCATATATACGTGAAATCCGACGAAGGTTACTTATTTAATACATTGTTTCAAGCATGCTTTGTTTTATTGGTACAAGCGAAAGCAAAAGAAACTTCCGGAACGCTTGCTGACTCAAAGCGACGGGAGAGGAAGAATCTCCGCATATAACCGTTACCTTGACGTTCCCGAGTACCCCTATACTTAGCTTAGCCGACACAGAGGAGATATTACTGGCAGAATGGCCTGAATGCAGGGCCTAGAGATAGCGAAAGAAATTTGGGCGCTCACTTATTGTATAGTTCCAAGGATATTCGACTCCTACTTGAGTAAAAATCATTGCGCTTTTCTCACATGTAGTAATCATCATGCGCACTGTCGAGGGACGAAAAACTAAAGAAAGCGCCACAAGAACGTAATACCAGCTCACACTCATTCAAAGATGCACTAACTAAATATATCAAACCTCTGACACTGGCTGAAATAAACTCAAGTTCAGCATAAGTATATAAGTAGCATCCGACAGTTTGGACACCCTCACAATCGTCCTCGAGTCAGTTCTCGTCTCCTTCGAGCCGCCGTGTTATTTTACTTCAAGCTTTAATGGTTGCTCAGACCATAAACAATACGTATGGTTTCTGTTCAGAATCACGGTGTCATCAAGCTCATTCATAGGACAGACTGGGAGCCCTTTTCATTGGCCTCATTATAGCCTCTGTGTAAGAAGATTTCTATGCACGGGAACAATGAAGACAGGCAATTCAATGGACTTTAAAAATATTATTTCCAGCATAAACGGCGGTAGGCAGTAGCATCAGATTTAGGTTCAAGGCAATCTCTGATATGTGTGCTCAGTTACGTATTCGCAAACATGGTTTTACTTCAGCTCTCAATCAACTGGGGAGAGCCCTGATCGTGTTTTACTCAAGTCCATGGTGCGTTAAATAGTAGGAAGGGTGAAATTCACTCAAGTTGAACTTAATTTCAGGTCATTGTAGTTGTACTGCTAGATTTTGTCCATCAGGTATTTACCAGCCACTGGTGTGAGTCTTTCTAAACTTCTCAGCGCCTCGGCAGTCATCTGCTAACGATGTACAGTATACAGCTACTGCGTAACAAATTTCGGCAACTCGGATGCTCTAAACATTCTTCCTTGGTGAGTCCTCATAATTCACAATCCAAGTCATCGAAGTCCGTCGATGTGTGCGACCAAGTCCTATCAGTACAGCTACTAATTAGCTGTTTACAGGAGCTACTACGTGAGTCCGTAACATGACACTGTAAAGTTTGTTAAATGCTGCCCATTGGCAGGGAATGGTCTATCCAACTGTAAGTTAAGAATTTATCATGTGCAATGACTTAGCTGAGCATGATATTAGGCATTTGTCACCGTTATAGCTCAGAGGTATGGCTTTGAAATTATGCTTCTCGGTGGTCTCACTCTCTTGAATTCTTGTAAGCTTTTTCGTATGGAGAGTATGGAAATGTGAGTCGATATTCATCCGAATTTGGTGCACGCATATGTCTTACAAGGGATGTCAGTGAGCCGAAGCTATGTTATCGCTGGAGCAATTGTATGCGATTCACATTCATGAATCCATGCATATACGACTAATTCTCAACTTTTTAGTGGTGCATATCCCTTGCTCAATTTGGTATGCGAAAATCTGTCTCAGTTGGAATCGAGATTTGCTAATACGAAGCGCATAAAGCTGCTCTCCTTTGTAAGTATCACCAGCGCACGCTAAAACTTGAAGCTCTGAATGCTAACCAATATTCATAGATTACGTCGCTCGAGTGTGCGTAAATTCTGGCAAGGATCTCCCATTTCTTACGAATAGAAATACAGCATCAAGATTCCTTTTGCTTCAGAGCTTGCAACCTTATTGGGAGTATGTAGTCGAAGTATGACAGTTATTATCAGTGATCTTGCACTCACTTCATTCATACAGGGAGACGCAATCATTGTAAATGCTCTTGGAGCCTCTTGTGATATTTGTATTGCCATTGCTATGGTTTATTTTCTGCGGCGAATCCGTACAAGGGTCAAAAGTTGTGTACCGATTTCATCAATGAAAGATAATTTCCCATCGTTCTGAACTTCATGCAGGACAAATCACGTACTCCATTCCATTGTACGTCTCATTACAACGTTATCAATCAGACTCACAATTTGACTATGATCATATTAGATGATGTTTTCTGTCACCACCGGAATTATGTCTAGGTACGAGATTTGTCTTATTCTTGAATTCAAATCAGATTGACCGTTCACCAGCGTCTGCGCCATTATAGTCCTTTCTATCACTGCTTCGTTGCCAAACACAAACATTGAGCTGGCATTCTATTTCTTGCTGACTCGACGTAAGATCCCACCTTCATTAATCTTGCCGAAAATTGATACAGTTTCTGGGCTTTGTAGTCTACTCCAACTCTTTTTTGGCAACACTAAACTCACGAGATCATTTGCGAGATCGGAATTACAGCGGAAGCAACGGGGTTATCACTACTTCTAATTTTATTCAGACTCGGACAGGCACTGGTGCTGCGCTGCAGCCAGGGTCTTCACATGAGTTAGATGACTTCCCTCATCGAAAAGCTAGTACTACCCAGCATGTGAGCCTTCTGTTCTATTTTAATGTCTTGTTTTGACGTAGACTGCAGTTTGGTGAAAGTCGAGGAGAAGAGGAGGCAGTTATTTCTGTGAAAGTGGACCGGATAACAGACACAGATTACAGCTGACTTCAAGACTAAGTTACTTAATCATTGAAAAAGTAGCAGTCATGACACAGTGAAGTCTACAGGATGGAGATGGGAAGAGGAATATTGTAGTATCCTTCTGCCAGTCGAATCCAAGTCGAATCCAGGTTCTGCGCAAGATCGTGCCATTGTTTTATCAAACATATTACTTACATTCATTTATAACGTGCCGTTCATGCATCTGAATCACAAATTTGGAGGCATGAAATAGCGGCTCCGGCGGCGGTTGAAATTGTAAGGTGAAACAAACGAAACCTGATTCTTCTGAGAGCCCACCCACTAGCGAAATCCTCCAGCATCCCCCACCCAGCTACAAGAACAAGTCTTTCCTAAGTCGATCTTTCGTGTTCCACTGAACCAAGCATAACTGCTCAACCGCTCTCTATTGACCAAATTTGAAAACTTCTCGTTTTGCTGTCTTCTTATCGATCGTCTTTAAAAACCTCGTTCGCTCCGGACACCCAGCCGCGCTGCTTTGAGTAACCCAGCCGTTTCAGCTGGAAGGATATGGGACTGAATTGGATATAGAACTGAGACTCGGAAAGCGGCGTGCGCTGAGTTGAGCTCCAAGGTTGCGCTGATGTGGTGGCGGACAAAGTGACACTTACTCGCAACTTACTCGGCGCTTACTGTACGGTTGAACCCTTATAACCTTCCAGTGGTAAATGAATAATTATGAACCCAAAGCGCAACTGCCAGTGGTAAGTGCATCCTTGTCACAGTTCACTCCAAATCATGATAGTAGTGCCCTATGTAAGGCTATAACGAGTCACACTGGAGAACGCATGGAACAAACTGAGGGAGTGTGATATAATCTGATTATGTATGTCGAAGGTCGACACAGGTAATGACTGAAAATCAGGTTATATAGTCGATTCATGAGGGTAGGATGCGGAGGAAGGGGAGAAGAGTAAAGATGGGTAGCAGGAGGGTGGTAATGAGGAGTAAATCGCTGGAGACAGAATTCAAACAAAATTACACGATACCAAATTTGGTAACAACGAAACGAACTTGAAGTACAAAACTTACCTTTGGCTTCCTTCTCTCCTCCAACAAACCAATCAAGGCAAACCGACACTTCGTCAACATTCAATGATGCGAACACATACCGATAAGATTCAGAGCTGAGTTGAGAAGTATAAACTCCTCGTTACAACTTGAACTTACAGTACATTTTCCGGCTTGTATTTCTGATCTTATTCAAGATTGAAGAGGATGGGTACTTCACTGAATCTCGAAGCCAAATTTAAATTCATGACTGCTGTCGTATTAGAAAAAGAGAGGGAGTGCTTAAGGCTCGATGTTTCTGCACTTGGCTCTGCAATTTGATTGAGAGAAAGGAATAGATCCCAACAGCATTCGTGAAGTTGCGCTGCATATGTATCACTTCACACCTCCGATGTCTGTACAAGCAGTATTCTTCCATTGAAGCCTCAGACTCGCCACAATATTCACGTCCACGGATGCAGCAAATGCATAGGAGGTCACGGAGGTAATGCATGGTACGTGATGGCCTAGCACTGCAAGCGGGAATGATCAAGACATACGTTTAGATATCTAGCACTGGGAGAAGGAGAAAGAAGAGTGAATAAAATGACTCGTTAGAGATCTACAGGAGACGAATTCTTATTATTAAAATTAGTCGAGCCGAAAACTCCCGTCTTCTTCCGAATCGAGCTATGGCCTCTTCTGCCATCTACCCACACTGATGACGACTTTCCCGAGCCTCCCAGGCCACCTCACACCGACCAGCCTGCACCAACATAATACCACCATAACCCAATCCATCGATCTCAGCCTATCCTAGTCTCAAGCGCATGTGTTGTTCAGGACAATATCCAATACCCATAAACACAGATGCAACACGCTGATCTCAGTACATGTACAGAGTGGGAGTGGAGGAGGTGGTTGGAGGGCTTGAAGTTGACTGGAAAAATCACACAAAAGTCACTGAAAACCATAAGTTAGAGGGAATAGAACTAACTTCCGAGTTGCTCAGGCTGCCAGTGCAAGCGACACATTCTGAAGAAGGAATACGAGGAGGGCCAGTTCAGCAGTGCCACCAGTGACCATTATCAGGTTTGAATTGATTGAGAATTAGCTCTTCACACACTACTTTACCGGTATTTATCTTTCTCGAATCTCCTCCCGAAGAGTTTCATCACAAACTTTGTTTGATATCACACGGATGATCAGAACGACACGTTATGTCACGTCACGCGCGCCTGCTCTCCAGCAACCCTCGCCCATTCCATTACTTGCGGGAGCCCATGACGACCAGATCCAACCGCTCTATCCGAAATTAGACAGCCCAGATTTCGAGTCGATTTCCTTGCCTTTCGCTCACAAAAGCTCGCCAAGCATTTTCTTTCGAGGATAAAACTTCCCCGACGCGAGACGTAACATCTCCTGCCCGGTTCAAATAGAACCGATGAATCCGACGGTAGAATTTTCTTGGCCCATCTGTAAGAGCAATAAAGATTCTCTGGACTCACTGCGTATACACAGCAATCTTCTCATAGTCTCATATCCAAGGCTTCTAAGGCTCCTCGATCAATCACGCACACACTCACCTTCACTTCAGACGCCCAGTTAACATATACACTGTTATGACCAAATGCTTGGCTTGGGACTACACACAAAACTCCTGCATTCGTACGACGTTTTTCGAATAAAAATCTCAGCCCATTGGTCTTGGCGTGGCCTTATTTTGTACGGATACTCAACCTCCTCAAAAAGTATGCTGCTGCGGCTGAAAGTTAGGGATTACATTCCTACTCCAATTTCTGTATTTGTGCAACGTTTCTCTCGGAAGAACCAACTTCATGTTTGTATTCATGTTGGTATGGCCTTCGTTATTTCGGCTATGCACTATTCACCGGAATGAAAAAAGGTATAAATGTTGGACTGCGTTCGCATTGTACTCTCAGTATCCCAACTTAGCCCTCAGCGAGATACTACTGCAGACTCTATCTCAGGCGCGCACTGATTCAATAACCTTCTGTTCTTACCTATCGTTATCACCATGCTGTTCAATCGAAACTTTGTCATTTTTGTTCTTGCCGCTGTGTTGTCTACCACTTCAGCCATCCCTGTATGTATTTCCGCTCACTGTTTTTTCTCTCGCTGACTATCATCTAGCTCAACCTCAATTCCCCGTTCAATGAGCTCGTCTCCGACATCGAAACTGAGCGTGTGGGACGTTCTTTACACTCGGTGGACAGTCACGGCGGCATTCAGGGCCTCGCTGCTCGCAGACACGGAGATAGTCGAGAACGCGCAGACGGCGGAGACCGCGGTCGTCTTACTACTCGCCGCAACGGAGACAGCAACGGAGATAGCCAAGAGAAAGATGATGAACGTCGTCTCACTGCTCGGAAACACGGAGACAGTCAAGAGCGAGGTGACAGTCGAGAGCGTGGACGTCTCGCTACTCGCAGGCACGGAGACGGCGATAGTCGAGAGCGAGGAGAGCGTCTTGCTGCTCGACGCCACGGAGATAGCAAAGAAAGAGGTGATGACCCAGACCATGGCCTTCTCACTGCTCGCAGACACGGAGACAGTCAGGAACGAGGTAACAGTCGCGAGCGCGGACGTCTTACTGCTCGCAGGCACGGGGGAGACGACAGTCGAGAGCGAGGAGAGCGTCTTGCTGCTCGACGCCACGGAGATAGCCAAGAGAGAGGTGATGACCCAGACCATGGTCGTCTCACTGCTCGCAGACACGGAGACAGTCAGGAACGAGGTAATAGTCGCGAGCGCGCACGTCTTACTGCTCGCAGGCACGGAGGAGATGACAGTCGAGAGCGAGGAGAGCATCTTGCTGCTCGACGCCACGGAGATAGCCAAGAGAGAGGTGATGACACAGACCATCGTCTCACTGCTCGCAGACACGGAGACAGTCCGGAACGAGGTAATAGTCGCGAGCGTGGACGTCTCACTGCTCGCAGGCACGGAGACGACAATAGTCGAGAGCGAGGAGAACGTCTTGCTGCTCGACGCCACGGAGACAGCCAAGAGCGAGATCGTGACCACGACTAGGATGTACTAATGGATTGAATAGTGTTGTGGCAGGGATTCATATATTGAACAACTCTTTCTCTTTCGTGGATTTCCTCTTCCGATTTACCATGGCTGACCAGCCATTCCTTTTGCTTGTCATGATTTCTTTTAAATGTGCTGGTTTGTTTAGCGTGCCTATTGGAACCGTTGCATAAATAAAATCACAAAAAAAAGAACTCCGTACTCGCGTACCAGTATACCTATCTATTGTACCAAGTGTTGCTAGTATCCATTGACAATGTCACATATTGCCTTTTGCATATGGTTCTGGAGGTCGATTGTTTTTTTGAACTTGTTTGGGTCAAAATGAATTGAAAACTATGGAAACCAAAGGCCCAGGCCGAAAAGAACATAGGCCTTATTTCATTTCGCATAGCCCCCCATTCATTTGCAGCCCAAATAAACACGGAAATAATTTCCGCTGACCCCCAGAACCATATGCAAAAGGCAATATCAACAACGACGGGCAGGTTCTCCGTGCTCTGCGTTCAATGTCGGACTCGGAAAATTATGATGCTCCACGCCATAGGCAATATAGGTGTCAACAACAGAGGGAACTGGCAAAAACATTGCCAATTTCACTCTATCGAGCGGCGCGAAGTGGAAGGAGAAGAGTGTCTCCGCCCCATTTTGCAGCCGGAGGAGAAGCTGTTAGATGGCCCCGTCACCGTCCAAGCGCAAGCCTTCATAGATGGTAGTACAAGTGAAGTAGGAGGTATGCATCACTTCTTCTTAGCTGAATCGACTCGATGAGTGCAATGAAAGGACCAACAATGATGACGTACCGGAATGAATGACGCCGGCTTTAGCCGTTGAACCACCGCCATCAATCTTCTTCTACTACTTGCTTCTCTCTTCCTGTCAAATCCAAATGCGGCAAATTTCTTCTCTACTTCAAGCTGGACCCATTACTGGAAGCACAACTTCGAAGAGGATTACAAAAAGAGGCTGAACAGGAACCATAGCGTTGGGATCCACCTAGGAAACGCGTAAAACATAATATCAACGGTACGGAAATACAGGTGCTGCTACGGTTTGAATCTCAGTCTAGACTCTAACCAACTCTTCACTCTTCACAAAGATCATTCAGAATTACGGACATCCACTCTCAAGAATCTGTGACAATCCGTCAATACGCGTTGAACTAATACCAGAGCTTGAGAGAGAGAGCTATCAAGGCAGCTTGGTCACCTCGAGCAACGGTTTGGACACGTCATTGGCAGTTTATCGCCCCGACGCTTCTTGACTTCTACACTTCTATATCGACTGTTTTTCATCTTAGTGCTGTTGTGTACATAGGTGCATACCTGCTTATACATACTAAGCAAAACACTCGTTTCCGTTTCGATTGCTGGTTTCCTCTTTCGATTTTATCCTTCGATTTTTCCTTCCTACTGCTACTCGCGCTGATACAGGATAAAAAATCTACAAGCTCCGAGTCTTCGTGAGACAAAGCAACACGACGGCAGTGAAGACAGTACATAAAACGGAGAAAAATAGAGACAGAAGTAGGGCATGGTGGAAATACCATGTAGTAGTGAGCTGCCAAGATACGGATGGATTAGGTGCATATTTCTTGATTCCTTCCGTTCATTCTCGTACTCAATCGCACCATTCGTAGGTCCTTGATGATGATGAAAGAGCTGCAGAATAGCATTCTATCACTAGAAGAGGGTTTCGAGCAAAATCTCATCCAAAGCCCCGGGTTGTGCTGCTCCCTCAGTTGGGAAGCTAGCGTCGATCAAAACCCACAGGTAAGCCTTTCCTTCCATTTTTCTTCATTCTGTTTATCTTCTAACTCATCAAAGCGCAATTCGAAAATCGTGCTGATCCTCCAGATCGACGTCTATAGAGCTGTGGAAGACGGAGGAAGGGTAAACTGTGTTTGTGGCGGATATTAGCGTAACAGGTAGTAAATATATTTATTAGATTATTTAGGCGAAGCTACAAAAGGAGTGTTCACCCGAAATACCCGATGCCCAATGCTGGTGGAATACTAGTAGCGGTGTGATGCGTCGTATACTTGACCGCGCAGTATCCGCTTCGCTCACTCAGATCGCCGTCTGAAATGGCTTTTGGATGTTGAGCTAATGCGTGTTAGTGGAATTGGCTGAACGAATCAGTGAGTAATTCTTGCATTGTTCTGGATTCTTTCCACCTCTGACCATTACTCTCTCTCAAGTAAACCCTTTAATTATACATAACTCAAGATCATAATAGCTACGGCATTACTGAGGACTTGGTGAGTCCATTCCTTGGCTTTAGTCGTACGGTCGCCGACCCTTCAAGCCATTCAGCACAAACGGATTATCGCATGGATATAGAATCTATAGCGTGATTGTAGCAAGGTCAGATAATATAGGCTATTATCCCACACGTATATCAAACACATTGTTGGGTATCTAGACAGAATTTCTGCGCAATGGGCACTACGAAATATCAACATGAACATTGTGCTCAAGTACAGTGTTGAACCTAGGCCGGATGATGGATGGTGCACTCTGGAGGCGCGCGCAGTTTATCATAGTCATTTTCAGCACTCAGTGTCTCTGCCTCCCGAGTTGCCCAGCCTTCAAGTCATCTCCGATGCGGGCCAAGTTCTATCTCGACCAACGGCGATTGTTCTCGGGTTTACGGAGATTATTTTACGGGTATATCGTGGGTTCGAACGTATTGTGTTTTCGATCCTGATTCTGTTCTGATTTCGTGGCAACTACTGTAGAAATAACGCATCCCGCGGCAATAGCGATACGATATGTACTATGTATATGTATCAATGAACCCTGTTAGTACATGTCATACATCAGATGAGATGTACTTTATATCCTACGAGGTCCATAAGGGTCCATAGTTTTAGACATGGCGAACCTTGGAGTGGGACTTTCCTATGACTGATTAAGCAGTCCAATAGGAGGGAGGTCAATGCTATTGACAATAGTATATTCGATGTATTACTCTGCTCAGTCACTATAGCCTTCTTGCCTTGTAAATTGTAAGAATAATCATACGGTCCACAATATCATACTTACTTTAACTTTCCTTTCAGATGTTAAATCTGATTATCACACAAGGCATACATAGCGGTATATAGTGGTAATCTCCACCTGTAAAGTTTTACTGATACCCCACCCCCGCTATATTGGCGCTTTTCCAACGGTTTCCCAATTCCATCAAAATTTCATTCATGAACGAGTTACGAATCTACCCACAAGTGACTTGTATGTGAAACCTTTCCTTCATATCTCAATCATTGGAGGGTTCTGCCCTCTTCATTCATTACCAGATATTCTCTTGATTCAAAATGGGAGAGCGTACTTATAAACTTTCCAATTTAGGTGCTTTCAGCTTCCGCACTCGGGTCATTCGTATACCCAGCTTTGGCGGACTAATTTAGATCTTTCTCCAAAAGCTCTAAATAGTAAGTCACAAAGTTCATACCCCTGATTTACTATAGCACTCGCCTCAATGGAACTAATCAGCTTTTCAGTGCCCGTGAAATTTGGCATTTGAACGGCACTCTAAGCAATATCAGTAATGGGTAATTTGGAATTTCCAACAAAAAGGGACATACCATATTACTGTCGAAGTAGATTTATAACTTGGTTCGATTGGGTCGCCATTCTCATCAATTGGTAAAGACTGTGAGAAGAGAGAGTGGCAATCTAAGCCAAATCTAAGCGGAAGCAATTCCAAAGGCAAGATGTCCGAGGAAGATTTTATTGCCAGTGTATATATAAGCGGCTGCAGTTTTTTCATTGATTTATGTATTCACTTATACCCAATATGGCGCCGAGGATTGGATGCAGGATCAGAGGGTCTGCTTGTTCTTCGCTTGGTTCCAACCGTGTACCTGGGTACTTCTAATGTTCATCGTTTCTTTTCTTCTGACATATCCTAACCTCATACATAATTATTTCGGGCATTCCAATGGATCAAGAAATTACAGGGTGACTCTCAAAGAACAGACAGGATACTTGAATCTTTATATAGACTCAATATGGAACGCTTTGACGCTTAAGTCATGTGCTTACACCGTGCCGAGATCCACTGCCACATGGCCCATCCTCATTCCTCAGCTTCTTCCTTTCAGCAACTGGAATATCATTACCCCGGGAATCACCATGATATTTTGATGATATCGCTTGAATCGGTGGTTGTCAAGAATTCTGAAAAGCATAGGGGTTTTTATATAGAAGAATTGCTCTCCCATGCTGTTCAACTCATCATTCGTCGACTAACTTTAAGGTGGCCGAAATCAAGAGACAAATTATTACTTGGGGGCGACAGATTCTGAGCAGACTGCGCGCACATCAAGCCATGTCGTTTCTTAGCGTGGGCTGCTTCCGGGCTCTATTTCTGCGAACTCGTTTGCCTTGGAAAACTACTAATACTAACTTCTGAGTGCACAGACGGTATGATAAGTTCTCTATGGACAAGATCTACCAGTTTGCATCCAATATAGCTGTTACTATCACTGTTCCCGCCTAGCAACTCAGAAACGGAAAGAACCATAACGTTAAAAAGTTCGGCGGCTTGTGTTTGCTTGATGCAAGGCCGAGACTCGGGTGCGGTCAGCGATGGGATCTAATTCTTTAGTGTCCGACTACATAAATCTGCTGCCAGTCGTAGGCTTCTCCACCTCGTTCTTTATCCTCAGCACCTTCTAGCACAATGGCTACGTTAGAAGTTACCACGCAAGCTCTAGCGGAAACCATGGGCGCTATTCAGATCGGTGTTCTCTTTAACTCGTTCCTCTTCGGGATTCTGTTCATGCGTAGGCACCTCTGTGTATGCGATGTGTCTATCGCTTACGGGCCCCTTTTTTTTTGTAGAATGGGTATCATACTTCACCAGCAAGTTCAACGACAGTGTGCGTAACTTTGACCTTTTAATCCCATATCACCTGTGTTGACTATTCTGTTAGTGGCCTATTCGGTACGCACGATAGTCCATATTTACTTCTCCAATTCGAGAAGCTTAGATGACATTCCTCAGCGCACTTGTCTTTTGGATTATAGCCGTTGATGTTTCTCATGTTGCTGTATCTTGGCAGGTAAGTCTTTATCTCTTCATCATTCCATCCGAGTCATGAACTTGTGCTTAGTATATTTGGATGTACACCGTGGATCAATTTGGCAATTTTGCGACTTTGTATGCAGCTCATTGGGTAAGCACACCTTTGGAATAACGCAGGTATAGAGCGCTTACTACTATTCCCTGCAGCAATACGACACTAGCCCAATCTTTATCGTTTTGTATGCCTCGAGCTCGCGCTTTCTTTCATCGATTTTCTGACCTCATTTTATGCCTGGATAGAACTGCTGTGCCCACCCAAGTAGGTGTTTACTTCTAAGGATTCAAGAACGCAAACTAAAGAGGCTTCCCCAGATGTTCCTGGTGAACAGAACTCGCAAAATGCTGGGACGACAACATCCTTTGCTTGCCAATGGCCTTTTCGCTTTAGTTACTGTCCTTGGGATCATCCAATTAGTTCTGGGATTGTACGAGTCTTTCAGTCTCCTCATCACTGTCAAATCAACCGCACAATATGCGAAGTTCATCCCTATTGCTGTGGCATGGGAGTCCACCGCTATTGCAGCAGATATGACGGTCATGTATGAACATACCTTGTTACTCTTTATACGCTACTGGATTGACTTGGTGTTTTTAGGTTATCTTTTATTGCGACGTTGGTCTACCGAAGAACTGGTTTCAAGCGTAAGTTCAGTTATTGTCTATATCCTAAATCTTTTTTGACATGGTCAACAGAAACCGATTGGATGTTGTTCAATCTCATGCTGGTTGCGGTCGAATGCGCTCTTCCTGTCACTCTTTTTACTGTATGCCTTTTCTGTTACTGGTGGGTTTAAAATCACTGATGATGCGTCTCTTAACAGATCGGTCATATAGCTGCAGTGGTGAGTTTCTCCTTCTGGATTGATAATACCGAGCAATAATCATCGCCAAATAGATTAACAGCCCCACCACGGGAATGCACCAACTGTTCGCTTGGTCGCAAGGTATGTCTGTGAAGCCTAAACTTGACCAAAGCGCTTATAATTTTTCATCAACAGCTCGTTTGTACTCGTATGTTAATACTCATCTTTCCGAACCTTGATTGCTGATTTTTTCCGTTGTGCCAGTAATACTTTGTTCCTCGTAAGTTTTAGGGCTGCCTGTTCATTTAAGTTTGAACACTAATGAAACATTTTTCAAAATATAATAGAATTTGAACTCGCGAAACAAGCTCCGCAAAGGCCAAGAGAGCACCCATGGTACCTCCGGCAATGTCAAAGAGGTCAACTTCCTATCTATAGACCGCCATGGTATATCGAGTCGAGGTGGACCTCAGGTATGTAATGCACGGATAACTATCTCATTGATCGCTCACTAATCTTTATAAGGTCCATGTTGATGTTACCCGAGAGCAGAGCTATGCGATGGACGATATCTCCAGCAAGCATATTGACCCCGACTTCAAGCCCGATGTTGGACATGTTTAGGCTAGGTCATGTAAACATCTCTGGAAAATAGAAATATGCATTGTCTGGCTAGTATTGCACTGCAATCAGTGTTTTTCTAATACTTGCGAGAACAAATTGCAACATTTCATCAATTATATATTGTACGGAGAGAATGCGTTGCGTGCTCCCAGTCTACCCAACTCCGGACGGTCTCCAGATACATTGGATTGAGCGGTAAACCAATCTTTCACATATGTTGAAAGTACAGGGCACTACATATTGTCTTTCTTGCCAAAGTTGGCGCAAAAAATACAAGGCAATTCAATCTATTTTGCTTGTGTTTTACCTTCGTTCTGAAATGGGAATGCCTGACAAAGGGCATCAATTTCCGGCGCCGCAATTGAAAGTCTTGACTTAGGTCATACATCAGGCCTCCTAACCCTGCGTATCGGTGGAAGAACCCATCCAATTCCAGTCTTTTCCTTTCATCAAGGGTTATCTCGGGCAGGATGTTTTATGTTTTACACACTTACACCATGCTTTGATACTCTTCCCAGTCGGAGTATCATGGATAATGTCATCTCTCCTAGAACGCTATTCCTACATAGATGATAGGAAGGAAATGAGTGTTTTCACCAGGACAGTTAGTACCGTTTGCAAGCCTTATAAACTGTGGAAGCCCATGGGATATTATTCATTTTCAATCGCATTATTAGTACATGCTAGTACATGGAGATGGATGGATGGATATATAAATTCAAGAGTACTAGTGATACATATGTACTGATCGCGATTGAACTTGACCCTGCCTCCGTTCCAATCGCCAGCATCGCGGGAAGCTACCAACAACACTTAGTTTAATTTTTTTTAGTTACTTCTACTTAAGTTATTGAGAACGGAGGGACCATGGGTCTCCTTTTAGATCTAGGGACATATCTTGAGCTGCGATCTCTGAGAGATGACCAACTGATTGAATGGATAGACAAAGCATCTTGCCGTCAGGCGATCATGGATCTCACCGAGTTTGGTGCGACTTACCATTTTCTCATGCCATCTGAGAGCTTTTTCACCCTGTTAGAGCGCGCGCGTACGATGCAAAGTTGCAAATCCAACGACGCGAAGCTGCAACAAAATAAAGTTCTAAGTGAATAGTTAAGATGCAACACAGTGCTAACCCAGGCGCTCCCTTCACCCATCTCATTTCACCATGGGCAAACTTCCTACTCACTTCCTCATCATCTGCGCCCCCGCCCACCATCTCCTTGAACGAACATCCCGATCTTTACATCACCTATCTCTGCTCTGGTACCCGCTCAAAGTACTTCATCCCAGATTTCGAGCGTGAAATGACGCTTTACAATCTCAAAGACAAAGCTAAGTCTCGTCTTAATATCAAATTGATTGGAGAGGTCCAAGAGTCCATCGACCAATTGATCTTGTTTTTGACTCTTATGCCTCAATTTTTCGGCTCTCTTATCTGCAACCTGAATGCTAATCTTTCGAGCAATCCTTTCGATCGTGAGTACTGTTTCAACCAAAAGTTCACGGTATGTGACTTGTGATGTGCCCTGTTCAGGATTTTGGTATTCGCAGATGGAAGTGAGCTGTGACATCATTGTGAACAGTTCACTTGCACAGTGTGTAGGGTTTCACTGAACCATTGCACAAGGGCCCAGTAACTTGTTACCTTATTTTTTTTTTGGAGTCATTCCTGGCTTGTTTGCAGGTAGACTGAGCAAAATTTGAATTTCTTCAGCATTTTTGGACCACTTTTGAGGAAATTTTTTTTGTCTATTTTGGTTGTCATGGTGTTTACAACCCAGAGTGATCAGTGACAGCCTGTTGCATCTGGAAAAATTCCCAAGTGCCCAGGAACATATAGGTTGCACTGAGGTACCCACAGACTAGGACACCCAGGATGTCTAGGCACCACAAACACCCCAAAGAAATCCCCCAAATCCTGTGCATCCTGAGGATAGAAAGTATCTCTGGGGTGTCCCTGAGTATTCCTGGGGTGCCCCTAATCATTCATAGAGAAATATCTAAAGTAATATTTTTTTTACCATCTTAGCCTCTTATGCTCATATTTAGCTTTTTTTGCTTACTTATTCATTATTCATTATTCAAGTCTTGGTACTTAATACACTTATTGTTGGAATTCGGTATCAGTTGGTCAAGCTGGATACGGCAATGGGACATTGGAGTCCCGCAATCGGGGTCCCGTCGATTGGTGATAGGGATATTGTATACATATTTTAATAGCATATGATTATCATAGAGTACTTATATAGGCTGTAACTACTTATGTACAGTACTCGTTTGCCTCCGGGCCCAAGAGAGGTCAAATGTTCAAATAAATCTATTTGCCTGCATTTTTATTTACAATACTTATTATAGATGGTTGTTGTGCTTATTGCTTATTACTGTCTTGCTCATTTGGTGTTTCAGCACTCAAATTCAAGTGACTCATGATAAACTCAAAGATTGACACCTCACAGGTTTGAACTCTCAGCCTTGCAGTCAACTGTATTATATAAGCAATAATGTGAGAGCTCAAAGCCACTGAGCTATCTTGATGTAAGATATGCTAGAAACTAGAGGTGGGCACAAATACATACTTGAGTATATTTGTTATCCGTGCTACAAATATTTGTCACCTCAAATCCACTATTTATACTTGAGTATATACTCAAATATTTGTACAGACATATATTCACAAATAGATATTCATGAATAACAAGTATTTTAGGACAAATACTTGAGTATACTTGTGATTAATTAAGAACATTACAAATAAAGCAAATATAGGCTCAAACATGTAAGTAATAATGTTGAAGTACTATATTAGTAGTGTTTAATAACAGTCTGTATACATTTCCGAGTACTATTACATGTCACAAAATTGTGGCAGTACTGAGAATTGAACTCTGCTGGTCAGCTATCACAGGAAGGCCTGACCTTAATCCAGAGTCAGTGCCCATGACCACTAAGCCACACAGATTTTATTATAGTTACATGTCAATAACATTACATATTCAAACATAGCCAAATTATATTATATATTGAATGTTTGCTTAAGTAATGAATACCTCACATGCTTGTGCTAACAAGCACATGATATCAGTGAATATTTGCAAATATTCATGAATAAAGTACCATGAATATTTGTGACATCAAATTGGCTATTTGTACTTGAGTAAGTACTCATGTAACAAATGGCTAAATACTCATGAATACCCATGAATATTTGCTATTTGTGCCCATCTCTAGCCAAGAGTGTCAGTGGATCCAGCCAAACTCTTATTCACATTGATGAAGAAGAGGAAAGTGACGAGGAGAAGGAGGAAGAGGATGAAGGTGAAGGTGATGAGATGGAGATCAATGCTGATGCCAATATGGAGTGAGGATGATGAACAGTACTTTCATAGGCATTTTGTATATAGGTAAATTCACCATGTTTACACATTAATGTTGTCTGAAAAGCGAGCCATGATCCGTCCGTTTATGGTTCATTTCATCTGGGAAAATGGGTTTCCGAGGGGACATTTTCCATGTTTTTTTATATTGGGTTTTCCACTGTCTAAAGTTTTACTCTATCACTTGTGAACCAAATTTTATTCATGTGTTATCCAGAAGATATTCCGCTGTTAAGTGGTTACATTATATGAAGAATATCTCCCACCCAAGGGTGCACAGTGTGCAACAAGATTGAAGGTACTTATGAAGCAGTAGTGAACAAGATGGTGGATATTTGGAAATGCATGAGAGGGGAGGAAGGGGACAAGATGCAATTGCTATGAAAATAATGGCATACAATAGTAGACATATTTAAGCTGTATGAAGATCCCACAACTCCAGTGTCCATAAACTTCTACCAGTACTAAAACCTGGGTGAATGCTAGTGATCAACAGAAATCCACAGCAGCCACAGAACTGTACAGTGCTTTGGCTGCTGTGGATCACTGTGGATCACATCAGCAAAACCTGGGTGAAGTGGACAGCACTGGATAGTGCTATCCAGTGCCCATAGCACTCATAGCACCCATAGCAAGGTCCCCATCTATCCAGAGCTATGGGCTGCTATGGATTGCTATAAAGCATGACATCTGTCAACAGGCAATATAATTTGGGAAGCTCATAGCTACCCATAGCAATTCATAGTTCTATGGCTGCTATGGCTTGCTATAAGAGCTATGGCAATTATCCAGGTTTTGCTGATGCACTGTAGGTCAACTGTTGCTCAACCTTTCTGACACATGTCATTCCCAGCTGATGGATACCATAACAGGGACATTGGACATTATTTAACAAGTGCACAATGCAATTCTGACATGTTTGATTTCTCTTCCTTTCCCACTGAGCTCAACTTGACTCTGACATTAAGTTCTCTAAACATAATCCACAACAAAGTAGTGAGTAGACATTGAGGTACTTAGTTGTAGTGATGTGCCGGCTCAGCCTGAAAGCCATGGGCCAGGCCAAGCCATCAAAAGCTGGGCTTTGACAGACCGCTTGAGAGCACTCTTGGCCCGGCCTCAATTTCAGAGAGCCCTAGGCTGGGGTTTTTTTTTTTTACAAAACTTGTAAGATTTAGAAAATGTTACATCTGAATTTAATTTTAAGCAAGTGTATGCTCAGTATCTACATTATTGGTACTTGTACTGAAGAGCAATGGGATACTTTCTACATCAGAATTGACAGCTCCACAGCAAAAAAAAATGCCTCCACAACCTTGACAACTTTTGAAAATATTTGGCCAATGTGTTTCATGATTTGGGTTTGACAATTAGCATGAACAACTTGGGTTCTGAGATTTATTAATGATGGAATCAGTCCATATTGCCAATAAAAAAGCTACATACCAGAATTCTGTCAAAAAAGTGTGCTGAATGTGATTCTGAATTATATGGCAGACACACTGGATGGCAACAAAAGATTGCTACCAAAGATAATCAACCAATGGCATATGGATTAGTGTTAAAATTACCTCATTTGTGATGCAGCAATGAAGAGTCTCAGCAGTGCTTACTCCAGCATTGATAACAGCAATACCAGATATAGGTGGTGTACTCAAGTTGTAGGTCCAGAGATCATTTGAGACGGATTGCATGGTGTTGTATCAAGAGCAAAAAAATGGAGATTGGACTTTTAAAGGTGAGAAATAGAAGCAATGGAACTGTACAGATAATTCTGGTAATTGTAACTTGTGAAAAATCTTGGTCTTGGGATGAGCTTATTGTTGATGATGATGACTGCAAAGACCCTGAGATCTTTGATGTAGTATTATAGTTGTCCAATATGATTTCTTTCACAAGACTTTCTAAAATATATTTACTGTCCCATTCTGATCACTTCATAAGTCACATGTTGCAAGGGACCCAAATCTTACAAACTGTCACATTTGTCACAGATGTTTTTGAAATTTTCAGCAATTTTTGGTGCTTTTGGAGGTCAAAGCTGGGAAGAGTTCCTATATAAGGTAATCTAAGTGCATGCTAAATGGGCACTTATGAATTTTTTCAAAGTTTCATTTTGTCACATTTTTTACCCCTTACAAAGTGCTCAAAATGGGACAGTATACTAAAAAGCCAAGGGTCTATGGGCCAAAGCTGGGCCAGCATATCACTAACCTAAGGGGCTTAGGAGACCTCAGTGTCTTT
Source organism: Gymnopus androsaceus JB14 (assembly GCA_009733575.1). Lineage (NCBI taxonomy): Eukaryota > Fungi > Basidiomycota > Agaricomycetes > Agaricales > Omphalotaceae > Gymnopus > Gymnopus androsaceus. The sequence goes on along the minus strand of ML769417.1, from coordinate 329,421 downwards.
AAAATTACCTTGGGTGCCCCAGACTGCCTGATGGCTGTCTGAAGTCCAGGACTGTTTTTCCTGGATAATTCTTTTTAGCAACCCCCTTGCTTGCAACAACCCCTTCAACAACCCCACATAATGCCGGGTGTTACACTGGAGGATGAGTGGGTCACAAAGTGTCATTCCAACTCACGGAAGAAAACATACAGTTGGACATAGGATACTCTACTTAGAATGTATGATATATAGAAAATGAAGCACTTCTGCGTTCAATGTCTTGTTGGCAATGAGAACCAACCATTGCTCAGGGTGCTAGGGGTGAGCGCATGCGCATCGGTGATGCCAGCGCAGCCTGCTCTGTAGAGATTTAGGCACTGAATATTCTCGAGCGCAAAAGAATGCCTTGGAATGCCGGACAAAAATGCACTGGTCTGAAGACAGCTCACTTGGCAATGGAAGCTAGAAAATCCATGGCTTTTTAGAAGATGCAATGAGTATAAGAGCATTGAGACATACCTGAGCAAATAACCGTTTCTCTATATCCTAAACCCTTTCAAAATTCCCTCTGTTGAATGCTCATTATCCTCAGCATCCTTGGGACCTGTTGCCTAGTCAAGAGCTCAGAGTAAGTCAGTTACATGGCGTACTTGAAGGACCCCTCTATGCTTCAGTTTGCTCTGAAGTTGAGTTTAAAGCAGCTGGAAGAGCCAGAAAGTGGCTGGGAAGTGGGCTTGAATTGTCATTGTAGTTGGAAGCTGTGAGGCGATGGAATAAGCGTCAGGCGGCCAGAGCGCGGAGTGACCGGCAATCACATGATGTTTTGGGGGTTGTTGCGCACCAAGGGGTTGCCAAAAAGAATTATCCATTTTTCCTGATGCACAAGTGTAATTGAGCAAAATATAGAGAAAGCAGACAGAATAGGAATAAACTGGATGGAAGGGGAGGTGGATGGGATAAGAGCAGATTGGACAAAACAGTGGTATCAGACAGAATAGAAAGGAATTAGGGAAGATAGAGGTCTGATTGGTGCCAGGGCCCAGAGGTGGTGCTAAGCCTATGAGTAGTGAAACCCAAGCAAGAGCTCTAGGAGAGCTCTAGGAGAGCTGTAGTTGTAAAGTTGTAAGCTGAGATAAAGTATGTGAGCCTTAGTCAAAGCCCAGCACAAGATATCAGAGACAGTGAGCTGTGGACATGGATAAAAGGATCTACAGACAAAGCCCAGCAGCCAATGCAGATGACAGTGAGCCTTTGGGTGGAACCCAGAAGGTAGTATGCTAGTTGTAATAGAGCACAGATTGGTGGGAGGTAAGGAAACCTGCAGGATTTTGTTCTCTACTACAGACACACATAGGACAAAGCAAGCAAGGAATGAGAAAAGGACAATACTGCTGGCAAACATTGTGGTGGGAGCTGTCAAGAGTTCATGGCACCATCACATGGTGTACTGGGCAACAGTCAGCATTCTCAGTGACATGATCATTTGAGTAAAGATGCACCCACACTGCCAGGATGCTACTCAATGCAAAAATAGTGCCAGGCTGCCTGTATACTACATATAATGGTAACAAAATGAACACCAGTTGGATGATAAGTCAGTAAGGTAGAGGACAAGCAAATGCTGCGAACCCCGCGTGGCAGTTCCCACGATCCAAACATGGTAATTTTTAGGGCGCTTTTACTTCCTCAGCTCATATCTTCACTTCCAGTACATGGATCGCTAATCGCTGCACAAATTCTCTTTGGATACATCTCAGAATCATGCCCAATTTTTCTGAAGAATTTTAGATTCAATTTGCAGGATGAGTTTCACTTTTAGTGCAAGATATGTACAGGTGCTAGTGCTTCTATGACAATTTATGTACAAATAGATAATAGAAAATATCTACAATGATACAAGATGCTTCTGAACAAGACCCAATTGTTAAGTTATGTTTGCTTCAGTTAGTTCATCCATGATGCAGCCAGGGAGAATGCAATGACCATGATATTTTCTGGCACCTCAAGGCTAAGCTGCATGTTCTATACAATAAAGAAGGCAGTATTAGTATTAGTATATCTTATACTGTCCAAATCTAAGTAGTTCTTAAACTGGTTGCAGTAAATACAGGCAGGATAACCATGTGCATGTACTAAAAGTGAAACTCATCCCGCAAATCGAATCCAAAATTCTTCAGAAAAATTGGGCATGATTCTAAGATGTATCTAAAGAGAATTTGTGCAGCAATTAGCAATCAATGTACTGGAAGTGAAGACATGAGCTGAGGAAGTAAAAGCACCCTAAAAATTTCCATGTTTGGATCGTGGGAACTGCCACGCGGGGTTGGCAGCGTTTGCTTGTCCTCTACCTTATAACAATGGACTTGCAGGCATCTATTTGCACCCTGCACAAGCTATGATGACCAACCCCACTCTGCAGGTAGGGCCCTTCAACTCCAATTCTTAGATCACCTAATGACATATGGCTACATTACAGGACCATAGGAAACCGTTGTCGCTTGCAAACCCCACAGTTCCACCGTCGGAGTTACAAATCAGTGGGGATTAACATACATATAAGTCTTCCTAGGTAAACCCATGCGCCGAGATGTCAGAACAAGCCTGTGTACTCATGCTCGATAACAGCAATTGGCAGATCATTGAGCATTTAATGCATGCATGAAATCCTTTTCTCCTTTTAACCGATCTACATGTACAAATGTAAAGCATAATATAATACAGATGATAGCGTCATTAACCAATTCAACAGCACACATTCTTCGAAAGCAAAAAAAAGGAAGCAACTTTAACAATAAAGAACAATATCTTAACGCAAATAGCGAACAAGCAACGTTCAACCCTTGGCATAAATCGGTCTTAACCGTTCGATTTCGGCCTACAAAAGAAAAGGGTACATGATTAGTTGGTCTGTTCACGGTTCGATGAGTTTGCAACTGACCCCGCGATATGTGCAGTCTGACCAGAGAGAGTCTGACCAGGGGCCAACTGTATCACAGGAATCCCTTGTCCATCCGCCCCGGTCATAAATACCTGCATGGAAGATCAAGTCAAGAAAGGTTTTTCAATCAGAACAGTCAATAACTAACCGTGTTCCCCCACCACGCTTGTATTGAATGAATACCAATCTACACAAGCAGGCGTTCACTTAAAATGGATAGAGAACATGTTGGAGGCACTCACTAGTCCGTGGTCAGGATATTGCAAGCTGTAAGCCATGAATGAGCATCTAAGGCAACCTACGCAAACTATAAAAAGAACATACGCGAAATATATGAAAATGACCGATATCGCAAGCCCCGAGTCCAGTGCAGCAGATAATACATCTGATGAAAGGCGGAGGCTGTGAGCAATAATTCGGGCATTGTGAGTGCTACGACGCACAATTATATTTCGACCACCATGCAAAGTTTCGTCTGCAAAGAAAACCAACTCAATTCCGATCCCCAGAGTAGCGACGCCAGCCGATCTTACCTCCTGAGGACAAATTGGAAGATAAAGCCCACTATGCTATAATACAAAGTCAGCAATCTAGTGCGTGATACGGCAAAAGTACTCAACAACTCACGCCCATGGTACGTAGTTGATCCCAGATGCGGGAGGAAGTAATTGCGTTCCATTAAATATCACGGGGCTGGAAGGGAGTCGACGGTAAGAAACAGTAATCAGAAGCGTAGTGATCCAGGTATACATACAAGCTACGGAGAATGGTTAATTTGCCATCCACTCGATACGCACAAAACGCACTCACTTTACATATTTGAAGAAAGAATTCGGGTACTTTCTGTCGATGAGCCACGAAATAACAGGCGCTATTGCTCCAATCGGAAAGAAGAACAACAGTGCTACATGGAATGAGTTCGATACGATGACGTTCACAAGCCGATGCTCTTACGGCTGAAAATGTGGCGAAAGATTAGTTAGTTGAAACCAGCTCAAGAAATACGCGACTTACTAGTACATATGTCCCTTTGAGAACTCTCGAAACGGCCCAATGACACCTGTGAATGCAGTTGCTCAGTCTTAACCACGGCACTATGTCTATAAAGTACCTACCCCACTGTCCATATAATCAGCCCATATGTGGAGAATAGAACGAGTGAGGATAGCTTACAATAATGCTCGCAACACCGAATACTTGCGTATTCTCGCAGGTGAACCTATCGAGTTGTCCCTTTTCACAAATGTTCCTGTCCACGAGATGTTACAGTTAGCTGCAGCAGAGCATAAAAAAAGGCAGGGCTCACGGAATGTTAGTAAACAACCATGATTGTACGCCTAGTTGGGCGGTAGCTGCAAGGGCACTACATATAACCTACATGGACATTTTCAGTCAGCCTAGCAAAGCCATGGACTCAGAAACTCACCTGAGCGAAAAACATTGGACGGGGAGGAATCTTCATGTAATGCGCCAGCTTCAAGTCTGATGAGAATATCAGTGCTTGAGACATGGTCTGTCGAAGAAATTCTACATCAGTTTCGGAGACGAGGATAGGATTGGCTGTTTCCTTACGTTGTATCCCCACGTCTTGAACATCATCATCGCTATAGGCCGCCCAGGCAGGGCATATCTGACATATGACACGGTCGGTTTTCCAGCCTGAAGTGGCACAACAAAGAGAGAGGCTTACCCGACAACCAGTTCCGCTATGACACTAGATCCGCCACCATGAGATATAGGCCAATTGTCAACGGTAACTGTTATTAACGTACTTCAATGCAACTTGCTGATTAGTGATAGCCTGGATCATTCCAATGGGGATGACATATGTGAAAGCTAGATAAAGGACATACATCATCAACGTCGGGAGCGGCAGCGGACTGAGTAACCAACCTATTATCAGCGCAAGAACAAACGCCCACACAGGCATTTGGCTGGATGGACATGCGCATTAGCATACAGGATTCCGAGTGTGAGAAAGAGGACGCATCACGTACGTCGGCCATAGCTCGATGCACAAGACACCCATAAGGAACGAAACGATGAATATAATAAGATACCACCATTCGGGAACTAGACCGGTTTCCTCCGTAAGCGTTGCGCATGCCAATCGAAGATATTCCGCACCTTGCGAGTAATGCGACATGAGCCGTGAATGTACATCCCGCTGCTCACTAAGTGACCGCCGAGCATGTACCCAGATTTGTTTCCGAAAGTACAAGAATGAGTGGGTGATTGTAGCTAGCGGCCAGATATCAGTTTCTCGTTAACAGATTGACGTTGGCGGGTCTTACATGCGATAGCTGCGAAAGAGAGCCTAGTGATCAGGATATTAATGTCAATCTTTCAAGAAGGCTAGATAGATTAAGCAGTACCCATATGCAAATGAGAATCCAGTTCTGTAATGAGCGAGCGACGTCAGCGTCCGCGAAAAAAAAAAGCAAGTAAAACTCACGATAGATATATAGGACTGTAGTTCTCGTACAACGTCGCATTGAACGTGTAATCGGAGTTCAGGATCTTCGACACATTATAAGTTTTCATCGTATTGTCAAACGCACTTCGCGACAAAATAGGCATGTAGGACCCATGCCAGACATCATTGAACTAGAAACGAAACAGTCAGAATAATAACTGGCTGGGAAAGATCCCGACGTACGTGCAGGATGGGGACGATTAACCCTGCATGATAAAGCGGGTACAGTAAGAGATGGCCTAACAATGGTCATATAGCGACAAGCCAGCTACGCACAGATGAATACAAGGAATCCCGAAATCACGTTCGCCTGTGCCTGAAGTACCACAAGGCTGCCAAAAATACAATATTTAATAAAAGAGGCGACTCGAAAAGAAACAAACAGTGCTCACCATCCATAAAGAGCTTAACGGAAGAGGAATCAGATACTCACCCACCCTGTTAGATACAAGGAGTGAGAAACGCGGTAAAACATTAACACTGAGCAAAGATTCCCACATGGAGTCGCGAGAGGAGAACCGATATAGCTATCGGATGTAGTCAGCAAATGCGGGCGAAAGGAAGGTATGAGACATACGCAATTTGGGACCAGTCGAACGTTAGAACCGAGAATCCCTGAATGTAAAATGAGAAGCATTATTTCGGAGACACACAACCCCTTACTAGTCCATTCTCGTAGCCAAAAAGCTGAGCAATAGCTATAATTCACAGTATGGGTCTCTTTTCAGTAGCGAGTAAGAGGCGACATACTTGGGCTATGAGGCCATATCCAGGTGACCCAGGAGAAATATGACAGTGCCTGGACTAGCTCGAGCATTAGCGCAAAGTACTACGCCAGTAGACGAGTTCTCACATAGGTACCCTGGCAAGAAATCTAGAGACGTAGAAAGATAATTCAGCAATCGATAGCATTAACACACCCAGTGCAGCTTACACCAAAAGAACGAGGCGGTGAATGCAAGCCAAAAATACTTTTCCCTACTTATCCCTCCTCTACCTCCAATTCCAGTATAATGCTCCGAATGCAAGGTATTGAAGAGCGCACAAGTGACAAGATTAGTCGGCCAGATCATTGACGGAGGTTCAACAAGGACATGGCGTGCAATACCACCAATCGAGAAGCCTATCAGTTGTGTTGACATTGTCAGAAACCATTGGTCTGCAAAGGAACGTCCATCAAAAATGTCTGCCATGTGAAGAGTAGAAGGGAATGTACACGAAAAACTGTAGCTTTGATTATACAAAACCCGCTGAACAGCAATGATGTCCGTTCCATATGCTGAGCTTGACCCAACAGTTGCCTAAATTGGAGAAAAATAAGCAGGTGTTCACCTCAATTCGGATAGAACACGTACCATGAATCTATCATAACATAACGTTCATCGTGATAGCTCACAGTTGGATGATACGGCACTCACTGTTATCAACACATGCTCCTTTATCGTAAAGGGCCCTGGATTCAGCTCTACTCCAAAAATGTTCCAACGCGGAAGATACGCAGCAGCAGCGCGCCCTATTGGGTACGAGATAAGTTGCGCGACTATCCCGGTCACCTCAACGCTCGGAAACCGAAAAAAGAAGAATTGGTTGATTGCTGGTAAGATTAATGACCATATTAGACCCAAAATCCATGCCCGAAGGGTAGACACAGGCATTAATGGATCGTCTGTATTTGAGACAGCGCAGCGAACCTGAGTAATCTGGTAAATAATGCAGGATGTACGGAACAAAAATAAATTGCGTGCCTCTGGATAAGGACTTTCATCCTCGAATGCAAAGTCACTAGCGATGTCGAGGTCAAGATTTGGATCGTAGAAGAAGTAAGCGCTTCCTTGCTGCGATATTTTGAGTGGAACGTTACGATAAGACCTAGATTTTAACGTACTTCATGGCTTTGTGCTATTAGAAGTCGTTTTAGTACATCTCAACGAAAATCATGCAGGAACTCACTTTGAAAAGACCCAACCTCCGACTTTTCCTTTACCCCCACATCACAACCTTCCCTACGCCCAAGTCCCTCTAAATCCTCCATAGTCTCCGACGTTTCTTCGCTTTCGGGAATAGGCAGCATTTTGAGGGCATAAAGCTGCGAGAGAGCAGCCGCGGCGCTCATTTTCACCCCTCGCTAGTCGCAGAGAGCGAAGATTAGCGGAACGTATAAAATAGAGGATGTGGAAGAAGGACAAGTGATGTTGGCGTTTCAAACTAGCACCAAAAGTACATCTTCGCAAAAAGGCTAAAGTTGGCAGTGGATCTTTATAGTTAGCGCCGAGATAAGGAACAGGCACAAGACTTGGAATCATTCTATTTCATTATATATTCACATATTCTACCTACTGTCCTTACACTCCCTGCTCACTCTCTCACTCTGCAACTTTGCGCGGCAGTAAGAGCAACAAGAAGGAGAGTTAAATGAACGGTAGCTCTAGATCTCGTAATTGACGGCTACTTAATGTACCTGATGCCGAGTTCATGTCATAAACATACACTTACAGTATAGCCCCACCTTCGAGGTTAAGCTGGTTAAGCTCGTCCAATTGACTATCAGGAAGAACACCACGAGAACGGCTGCCCGAAAACACCGATCCAATCACAATCCCATTGCGTCCAGGTGACTGTCAGATCCCTTGAAGGCGGACCGATGTGCCAACTGGATCAGCAGGATGGAAGGAAGAACAGGACCAGTATAGACCAGTATTTTAAGTGAAGCGAAGCCCAACGGGAGCCAGACAGCGGGAGGATTCGAGATCTGTAAATGAGATTCAATTGCGCGCTGTGCCACATCCAAGCCACATCCACTGTCGCCCCTAGATTTCATCCCATCCTTCAGATGCAAGACAGGTCACCCCCGCCGCTCCCTGTCAATACAAAGAAGGAAGTGAAGGAGAATGTCTTGCAAACGACATACCCAGAAGAAGAGTAGGCCAGGAGCAGAGCCTGAAAATGAGAACTCCAACTGAGGACCTTCGAGGTCGGAACCCCGGAGCGACAACAGGTCGGGAGAATTGGCGGGAAGATTGGCGGGACTGAGTAAGCCTGAACGTGGACGAGTATTTATAATCGAGTATTCAGGATAGCCAGAAGGAGGAAAGTGCAAGCAGGGTGCAAAAGAATTCTGAAATCTAACAACGTAAATAAATGGGAAGTAGCTTTGAAAGAAATGTCATAAAAGACTCCGCCGCCGCTGCATCCATTGTCCCTGTCCCTGGGGAAACACTCTCCTGCTTCGTAACCGATTTCAGCGGCGAATCTGAGGGATATTCGTTTTGCCCCACTATGTGCTCGGGACCAATCTGGCCAAAGGTCAAGACTAAACCCCGCACTGTCACAGTCGCCGGACAAAACCATTCAAGACGATAGGCGGGAACCGACGTGGGAGACGTAGCGGGTCGCGGGGTACATCGAAGCCTGAATATCGATCCAAAGAAGCTCTATGGTTGGAGTCCATGATCGTGAACGAGGAGCGTGTATCCTAAAATTCGTCGAGATTGAGAGTCCGGCTCCAGATCGGAAGGAGTGAACGATAGCTTGACCTAAACCTCGAGTACAGTGCCGAAACGTCATTGCAAAGCATCCAGATAGCCAGCGATGGATGATACTCAGTAGCAATCTAAGCATCTGTGACAAAATAACTGAGGAGCGCGATGATGCAAAGGATGTAGCTCACAGCAATGTTTCTGAATCAGAGTTGGATGTTTGAACAGCACTTGCAGGAGCAGAGCAGCCCATATATGACATGGCACAGAACATAAAGCTCTATCCGAACAAGGGTAACCCACAACAATCCTTCAGCGTCAACAGACTCATATCGCCTACTAAACATCAGGAAGAGTCCTTTAACCGTCGCGAGAGTATAATAATTTGGTGCATAGCCCATGCTTTCTTAAACAGTCCTGAACGCGTCTTGGAAGAAAGTTGAAAAGAAGGCTGGGCGTCTACTTGGCGTCTATGCGTTTGAAAGACAAATTAGTCAGCAAACGCGTCACACGTCCCGGATGAATCTTCGACTGTCATTGACTCATTCTTGGTTGCTGAAAAGCCAATGAAGCACGAATACCTCTCTCTCTCTAACGCCTAGCGCGCGCTACAACTCGTCCTAAAGCTTCTTCCTTTCGTTGTTAGACTCTCTTCGTCCGGATTCGAAATAGTCATTTTTCTATGGCACTGGCGCGACATTATCTTTCACAACCTCGCATTGACGAGCCAATCTGGCTCGAGCCAGAGGATATATCATTCATTCGAAATCGACTATCCGAATTAGAAAATCTTGTCGGGAGCATCGACGATTGGATAGGGAATCTCAAAGCTCAGCCCGAAACAGAGAATTCAATAGAGAATCCCGAAATTCCCGAGTTATTGCGTCAAAAGATGCAACGCTCGCTGAGACTGTCTCATTCCGGAACGTTCTCTCGCCTATTCGCCGAGCTCCCTTGGAAATCCTCTCCAAAATCTTCGAGGATTCATGCACTGCAGATGATGTCTCCGATAACGTTCGCGCAGTATCTTTCCTTTCTGGTGTATGTGTGGCTTGGAGAAACGCAACCCATGCTACACCGAGAATCTGGTCCAAGTTGCGCCTTGCTTACCATCATCGCAGACTCATCACCGGTGATCTTATGTGGGTGATAGACTGGATTTCTCGGAGTCGGGGTCTTCCGTTACACGTGCATCTTGAAGTGGACGAGCTTGGAAGCGAAAACCTTGCCCGTGCGACGCGCTTTCTGGGAATCATCTTACAATATTTCAAGCATCGAATTCAAGTGCTTGAGCTACATGCATATCCAATCACCCTCCGTCCTCTCTTCAACCTTCCACCTGCGTCATTGCCTCTATTGGAAGAGGTTTGTCTTGTGATATACCATAGAGCTTACCGAGGCCATAACACATCGGTGCATAATTTTCCTCCTCGGATTGAGGCATTCTTAGGAGTGCCCAAGTTGCAACATGTTAAACTCCGTCTCAGTGGCGGGCCTCGCCGTAATGTCTCTGGGCCAGCACCATTAGCACTACCTATTGAACAATTGACTTACCTCGATCTCCATGATGAGAAATTCAGTCTAGTCCAATATGCGGACCTATTGTGCCGATGCAGAAACTTGGTCCATCTCACAATTGGCATGCCCCGTTACTTTGGGGGATTTAACAAAACTCTCGCATATTCTTATCTGCATTGAGATCTTTGGTCCACCAAGCTACACCAATGCTGTCAGCTTCTTACATTGCCTCATCGCCCCGCTCCTGGAGGATTTGGTGCATCTCCAAAGGGGCAGTGATGATGTTAATGGCCTTTACAGGGCTTTGGCTGCTTTTCAGACTCGCTCCGCTACTGCATTGTCTTCCCTGACACTAGATGTAGTATATCTCTCTTCTGATTTTGACACAGCAATTTAGAAACAAGCGACTTCCACCTTTGTCGCCATCTTATCTATCTTTCCTGTGCTCAGGTCATTGCAATTCCGCGGCGACTCACTTGACCTGAGTCCTCTCTTCCAAGCCATGGTCTACACTAAATGCCATCCTGTTCTTCTTCCGAAACTTACACATCTTATGGTGGATTGGAATTCTTATTGACCACGTCCATATCCTTCAGAATTAACCTCAGATGACAATGAATTGGAGCATTGCGGTCGGAGACAAGTGGTGAATGATGAGGGAGTAGTTAGATTGCAAAATGTAATTTTGCACGGAGTTAGATTTAGGGACTTGGATGGATGATATATACGCTGCTCGTCTTTTTGAGCTACCTCAGGCTGGGTTAGAGCTGGATTGGGAATATAAGGGTCCCGGAGAATGAAAAGTTTCCAATGTATTTCTTTCCATCTAGTATTTGTAGTAGGCAGCGAGAGTCTCTAACACTGTAGTCCTCACTCCTTCACTCCTTCCTCTGGAGTCTTGACTGCACGGTGTGGCAGATGCATCGACTTCTACTTACTTACGATTAAGAATTGAGAATGGGCCAGCTCGAACACAATGAATCAAGTACTTAGTAGCAGTAAATACTTAGTGTAAACTTATTGTTTAAATTTTCAATATCTTGATTGTTCGTTGGCACTAAGAAGTGGCAAACTGAAGCTCTCACTAGAAGTTTTGGCGAAAACCGGTTCGGTGCTTGACTACAGCATAAATCGCAGCGTCTCCCTGCACACTGCACAGTGCATAAGCGCCCAAATTTATCCATCAAAAAGCGCATTACCGTAATTTTCCTTTTCGGTAATAACTCAAGTCGAGAACCAGAAATTAGAAGGTGCAAGAAAACACAAGCTAGCCAACTAATCCACCGAAAAGCACTAATCTACTCATAAAACACTATCGTCTGATAAGATACGTCACAACTGCAGCAAACCCACACACTATTGCACAAGCAATAAATCCGCAAGGATAGCCCGATGGATGTCCCACTATGCTTATGGACCATAGCTATGAAAATGCTATTACATCAACTTGACTGAATAGAAATTGGGAAGAACTTGAACGTACCCATCCACCCAACACAGGTCCAAGACATCGAGCAAGGCTCACTATGGTCTGTGCTAGGCCATTAGCGTATCCTACCGATTCTGATGGAGTCACTGTGGACGATACATCTGTGAGCACGACTAGTGAGAGATCTGCAATACGAACTGTGATTTAGAAGCACAGAAATCGAAGTGAACGAAAAGGTCATTGCACAGTATCGAACAGCTCTGTATCCGAATCAGAGCAAGCAAAAGAGCAGGAAATACTGAATGATCTTACGTGCTCATCGCGATAGCTGTACGCAGAGTCGATGGAATTCACTGAGTAAAAATCTCTACAACAGCATTTGTGACACTCACCCGTCATCAGAGCCGACTTGCCCGAACCATCTGCATGGCCGAATGGAATTCGGTACAGTACGACCGTTAAATACGCTGGTATGAATAGAGATGTACCCAGTCGATACATTGTCAAATGGGAAAGACGACCTCTCGGAGGGCTAGCAAAGAGAAAATTTAAGTGGGACGAAGAGAGACAGAGAGAGAGAATTTACATACCCCACGTTCCTAGATTAATTGTTTAGTACAAGCCTTGAAAAAAAACCAAGAAGACCTACGGATATAAATAAAACTGATAGAACGGTTGAGCAATTGCCATCAACGCATCTAGATATAGTAGTCAATACATCTCCTACTAATCATTAGGAGCAAAGAATATTGACGCACTCAATTGTGCGAAATCACTAGGAGTGAGACCAAGACCCCCTGCTTCATACGCACTAGGAACATCACAACCTGAAAATAGTAGATTCAAGAGATACATACCTAGCCAGATACGACATGTAAACCTGCTCATGCGTCGTCGTATGAAGCGCCAAAAGCCCAAACTGAGCAATAACAAGACCTGGTATCTGCGTCGATGGCGAAGACGACGCCGCTGGCGCCGTTGAGTCCAAATCCAAAAGCGGTGTAGTCTCCGACAGTAGCAGCTCATCCAGATGCATAACTGAAGGCCGTCTAGATTCCAAAATCGGTGGTAAATCTCTTTCAGGGTTTGAAGCTATCAGATTCACGTCAGAGGATTGAGATTGGTGGGATAAATTAACTGTGTTCGCATGGTTTGATGGGAGATGCTGTCCAGAGGCAGAGACGTTGTCGAGAGACTGAGAGATGAAAAACTCGGAAGAAGTACCTGCTAAAGGAGAAGGAGCGATAGCAGGCGCGGTAGAAGGTCTACGGGAAGATCTACGCTGTGAGGCGCGGGATCCTTGATTTGATGCTACTGAAGTCAAATGAGTAGGAGGATAACTGACACTTTTTCTTGACTCCCGACGTCCTCTGGGCTCGACTTCATCTATATCCAAAGTATCAATGTCATCATCAGCTCCTAGCTCAGTTCCATCATCGCCTTCGAATGGATTTTCATCAACGTTGAGAGCAGCAGCCACCTGAAGATCTGCTATGCTATTGACAGATCCGGAGGTGCAACCAAGTGAGGTTTTACTTCCTCGTCTTCTAATATTCCCTTCGAGGTTGGACGTCGAGGTGGACATCGTACGCATTCGATGGCCAAGTGGAATACCTGAATCTGTTGACGCTCGTAGTGTTTGCTCGTCGTTATTCGGAGTTGAGCATTCAATCTCGATCTTTTCTGGATGAGAGGGAATTATGCCTCCTCGAGAGCCACCGTCGCGTCCGAGGAAACAAGCCAAAATGGAGCCTATCGATACGCGAAGATGAAGGGGACGGTTTAGGAGTAGAAAATTGCTAGCACATACCAGCAAGAAGGATCAATCCAGCTAATACCGAAGGGAGGAGGTAAGGAAAGTCAGTTAAAAATCTCCACTGATGGAAGATCGGCCATCTTTCAGCAGGACGCTCGACTATCGCGGTAGGAAATTTCAGCACCCATAAACGGTATGAACGTTGCAACTTACATGAACCGCCAATAACTAGGCCTAGGAAGCCACCAAAGTCCCAGAAGAACCTGCATATAAGTAGGGTATCAGACGTTGTAAAATTTGGTATACGTACCCCAGGAGAGCGTAGGCACGGCCTTCGTTCGAAGCATCTGTAATAAATACGACAGAACCTCTAGCCACACCGACTACTCCTGCGAATACACCTTGGACCAGTCGAATGCATATAGCCTGCGTGATAGATTTTGATAATCCAAAAGCGCCCACAGATACTGCACTACCAAAGAGCGCTAGGACAAGCACGAGTCGGCGTCCGTATCTCTCTGCGAGCGTTGCCTGGAAAGACGATGTGCATGAACAGATCATGAATCTTATGCGGAGCAAAATAAAGAAACCGACTAACCCAAAGCAAGGATGTCAGGAACTGACTGAGGAAAAACATCGCCACTGTGAAAAAAAAGCTTACTGACGTTGGAAATGACACAGAAAATGGATATTTATAGACTTTACCCAAAATGCCAGTCCAGAACGCTGCATCTGCTTCATCTGAGAACCCAAAACCTAGAGAGGATGAGAGAGAAGAATTGGAATTGGAAATCCAGATTTATGTAGAAAACAGCGAACCTTTCACCATGAAGAGCATAAAGGGCAGTGATACGTTTGAAGAGAGATACTCTCCAAGTATTGTCTAGAACAGATTCGAAATGAAAAAGAAATCATCAGGAGTTAAATGCGTGCACTTACAATTGAAAGAACCGACATTGGCAAAGTCGGCAGAGGCGTGATTGGTGTTTCAGTCGACGAAGGCAACATGATGGTGAGTATGAGAGGCGGCGGAATTGACGTGTCACTTTCGATAACGATGTCGCTTATAAGCAGTCCTTGAAAACCCTTTGATCTCTGCTTGCGGTCCCACTCTCACGACCGTTGTCAAATCTTGGCAAGTAGAAGGGGCAGAAGCAGATTTCTAGAATTCGAAATATGCAGGAAATACGCAGGAGCAGAGTTATATAAGCAGGGACTCCTGACATCGAATTAAAGCGATTGACATAAGCGGGGACTCGGACCGACCTGATATCAAGCGAGAGAATTGTGCTACGAGTACGACATCAGTAAATTGGGGTTGTTGGCGAACTTGCCCGTTCTAATGGACGCGTGTGCATTGGTATTGCTCCGAGCTGTCAAGAACCGCAAATCCGCTGTAATTTCTTTAACATGTGTCATTGGTGATAGGATACTCGGCTTCTTGACCGTTTCTTCTTCCAATCGTGCACCTTAGTCCCAGTCGAAAGCCGATCTGGGTATAAGTATATGGGTATATCTGGGGAATATGGCGGCTCCTAGATTACACTCATTTGGCACTTAGCGCGCGCTTGGCTGAATTGGGTTTACAGTAACGGGATCTACTTAGTTTAACATAGAGAGGTCAATTTTCATTTTTGTTAAACACGTTGAACCACGTTGAACACCACCATCATAACATGTATTTACTTGTGTACAAACCAATACACAATACTTATACATTTTCATTAAACAAGTTAAACTAGGTTAAACATTGCCATAATATGTACATTACTGTAACAAATATGAACCAACATATAATACTTACTACATGTTAAATGTAGTTATACAACCTTGTTAAACCACATTGATCCAGAAATACTGTACCTATGAAAGGAAGAGAAGAGCCTTGTTTAACATTGTTCAATACCAGATAAACACCGTCCCCATCTATGTCTCGAGACATTAATGGCTAAGCATGTGCCACCCATCTACTGTTGAACAGCAGTTGAGCATAATAAAAAGAACATACTATTTGAAATATGAGAATCAGAATACATTCATAATTAGTGTCCCATTCAATTGTTAGAGGTGTGCAGCTGCAGACTGCATTTGAGCATATGTTGCACAGTGGTTAACTGAAAGACTCACCGGGACAGAGGAAAATTTGAATGTCATGATAGTCAGAAGGAAAGGGACGTTGTTGCGCGCTCTCGGCATATATATCCCACTGTAACAATAAGCTTAAGGGCCCCTCAAAATTGATTCTGACACAAAAAGGTGGGTCCGGCTAAGTCAAGCTTTGACCATCTCCTTATTGTTTTTTGTTGTTGCAGCAGATTTGGCAGGTTCAAGGGGCCCTTGTTGTTACAGTGGGATATATATAACAAGAGCATGCCAGAATGTCCCTTTCTTTCCGACTATCATGACGTTCAAATTTTCCTCTGTCCCGGTGAGTCCTTCAGTTAACCACTGTGCAACATATGCTCAAATGCAGTCTGCAGCTGGCTGCTGCATGCTGTTAGAATAAAGTCCAAAACGGTGACTTCACTCTGGTCTAATAGCAATAAGCCCTTAGCAAACGCGCGGGGAATAAATTCAGAGGTACAATACTTTATATAGCTACTGTAATGATAGGTTGAACTATCTAAGCTATCTCTACCGAGCGATAAGTAAGATAATGTCAAATACGGAAACAGCGCATCAAGCGCATATATTGAATAAAAACGGAACCAGATAGAGCGTACGGCTCGATTGCCTGATACGGTTCTATCTCCGACACATGCCTCTAACAATTCCCCTCCAAATATTCAACTTGGTACAAACCCTAACCCGGTATGCATGCAAGGAGAGCTATTATTGTTGGTATAGGAGTTGCAACACTGAAGCGGTACAAAACGTGTGGGAGAGTTTGGCTACATGAGGGAGTGAAAGGGCAGTGAGTATTTTATTTCAGCTGATTCTACACTTGCTGACTGGTGCCTCACCTTGTTCAATGTGCTCACACCAATTTCAGGGTATCCATCCTCACAATATGTATCTTTTGGCTTGTACCAGCGCTGTTTAGCATGGTTTAACTTGTTTATCTGTCCAGAATAGTATACTTTATATGAGCACTGTTTAACATCATTTAACGCATTTATCCAACTTCATGACCTTGTATCTCTTGTCTTGTACTAGCACTGTTTAGCATGGTTTAACTCGTTTAACATCATTAAACTGGTTTATTGCTTTCGAATGATATGCTTTAATTTGAGTGGTTTTGCTAGGTTCAACAGTCATTTAACAGTGAAACAGATATTATGATAAGTCTGTACTGTAGGTATGAAGGTGTTTAACTAAGTTTAACATGTTTAACCAAAATGAAAGTTGACTACCCTGTGTTTAACAAGGTAGCTGGTATTTTATGGGTTTACTGTACTTATTGATACGACCAACTGTTCATGGGATGTTACGCATTGGGATGTGTTATGCATTGGATTAAAACTTTGCAAGCACCAATTTCAGAATTTTTATTCTCCTTGTATTACTTCAGAAATGCAACATGTCTAAAGTGTTGGTGGAAACCACTCTGAATGAGGTTCAGGTATGAACAATATCTCCTCTCAATATTTCAGGAGTTGACTCTGTTGTCACTACAGGCATTGTATGTAGCAAGAAAGCAGACTTAGGATATGTTGCAAAAGTTTGCTATTGTATTATGTAGACATATGGTTGTAAAGCAGCACAAGCATTGTCAAAGCTCCAGATCTGAGCATGTTGGAAATCACCACTCCATGGTTGTCTGGCCATTCCAAACACTAGATACCTTTTCCACTTTCCCCTATCAAGACCCCATATACAGGTAGCTAGACCATTGTCTTGCCATTGTCAATTGATTTTTCTGCATCATGAAAAAATTTTTAGTACTTTGTCTTTCTCGGAACCACAAAAAGTACCGAAAGAATTTGAGAAGTATGGGCAAAGAAATCCAGAATAAGTATTGAGAGAAGACAATGTATGTAGATAGATGCCCTACACCAGTCTACAATAGTGTAATAAAACAGCAAAATCCATTCATGCCACAATAAATATATGAGTACCATCGAAAGGATGCCAATTTAAATGCCAGTGAATGTAATTTGAACACCTGTCGCAAAGCAATGTACGCTGGCCCACAAATCACCCTGGAAGCTCATCGCTGAGATTTTTGTAGTGCTCTCGAGTATGCTTTCCTAAGCACTAGCATCTCCGCCGATATGTGAAAGCGTTATAAAGCAGTTGCTACCACTTCCCTTGCTTAAATCCTGACGCATGGTCTCTCGAGAGTTCAGCCTGTGTGACAATGAGTTTTTAAATAAGTTTTAAAAAATAAAACAGAACTTGAATTTTACGGACGTTGAGACAAAACAGCAAACATAAACTTTTATGACACTCAGTGTTCATAGTAGTAATGTGCCACAAATGCTAGGGCCACTTACGACGGGCAAGTATGAGTAAAAATAATCCTTCGACAAACGTGCTGTTGCCATCTGTGACATACTATGACCAGCAAAAGACTTAGTAGCAATCAGAGTTTTCATGCTGGGAACAGGACTCACTGCAATCACGCATGCAGTACCACAGATGCTGGGGGTGACATAAGTTTGACATCATAGCTGTGTGCAAAATTTCATCACATACGTAGTAAGAAGACCTAGGAGGAATAAAACCAATGAGCATAAGCGTTTTACTTTCAAGTTGAAAACTGACAAGTATTCAGGGCGTATGTGATAAGGCGAGTAATGACCATGTTAGTCCTAAAAATTCCCACGACAATCTGCTTTGAATTTCGAGCTGAACGAAAGAGCCAATTTCACTTGACATACCTTGCGAATGCAGTGCGTTTCTTTGCAAGATAAAATATCATTGAAGAAGCAATGAGCATATCGCATGCTGCATTTGTAGACAGAGCAGTGATCGACCATAGCTGTGGCAAATAGATTAATTTAATACACAGACATAGGAAAGAAAGGCTCAGACTAACGTCATTGCTCTCGACGGAAGTGAACAGATCCAGCTGGAAACTTTCCAGGCATACATTCAAATTTTAATAAGGGAAGAATTAGCATTGAGTTCAAAATGAGGCATTTAGACTGACACACGTTGTGACCGCCCATACTGGAGTTTATGATTAAATAGTATAAGTGCATGTTCAGACTGAAGAGCAGGAGGAGGCTTACGTATGGTAAATGCTGTGAAGAGGATACAGCTATCAACATCTTCAAGTATACATCTGGCACATGTACTCACGCATATGTACCGAGGATATTATAACCTAGGTAATACTCTAAGCTTGAAGGAAAAGATCATCAGGAGTGCACTTACAATACAAATCGGGATTAGAAGCTTATTATTGTTGACTAGATCCTTATTCATTCAGCATCTACTCAAGCATGTAAGACATGAAGACCCACTCCAATAAATTCTCCAGGCGAAAAAAGCTAAATTTACCAATGTTAATAATCACACAAAGTCTGAAGGCAATGGAAGATTTACAACTGAATGATAGTACTAATAACATGCTGAAAGAGGGTTGGTCAGAAATTATGAGATTCACAGCTTGGACTTACTGCTAAAAGGGCTTGAATCTGAATCATTAGTAATATTTTAGGCAACATTCCAGCACTGTTAGCATGATATCGGACGTACGATTCCACTCCTATGAAACAATGCAAAAGTGCATGACATTAAATTTATATAATGGAATAACTTACCATGTGATATGCAGCAGACTCGTGTAATCTCCGAAGTTCGTCACCGTGTAATGGTAGTAAAATAACACAAGTAACACCACATGAAAGGCATCAAGCGTGCTGTTAATCAGAGTCAGTGGGAGGATCCGAATACATCTTGATGAAGCACTAACAACAGACCAGCAACCTAGGGAAATAACCAAGGTCCACACCCAGATGTCAAAGAAGTCGGGGAGTTACTCGGAGTCAGTGAAACTTACGAGCAATTTTAGAACTAAATGGTCGTGGCTGCAATACTGTGTGTAGTACATGTAGACCTGGAAACAAGTAATTCCAAAAAGCCTGGATACTTCTGATGAGATTTTTTTCAAAATACATAAACAACACAACCCACAATGTTGATAAAATGATACCAATGAGAGCTACACCCAATGTACTATCAAGGGGGATAAGTGTGGTCATGGTGGCTGTCACTCGTGAGTCCTTGAGAAGAAGTAAGTATGAGGCTTAAACTGCCAGCACTGCTCAGCAGTAGGTGAAGCCAGGAGGAAAGAGTAAGACAGTCACTGAAGGCTGAAGCTAAAATGCGGAATGATAATAAATGAGCCTTCTGTCTCTCGCATAAATACAAACCGTAGAGTGGTAAGAGGAACAATGATATCTTTGTAGTCTGGGAGATAAGATGGATTCTTGTATTGATGATCATTTTTTAATAACAGATATCAAATAACTATCAACTCCAATTCCAACTGCAACTCGCCAGCGGGTTTACTGAAACATAACATCAGAAAGTTCATTGACTTAATTTTGACCTCTTCTGCAGTAATTACTAAATGAACATAATTACTGCCGGGACTTGTAATATTTCGAGTGCAAGTTCATCCACTATGATGCATTGTCCATCAGCTCAAGGCTGACATTGAACATTGACACATGGTGTGTTTGCAGTTCAGTTCAGTTCATCACTCTGAGTAGCTATTTGTCTGATGCCAGTACTTACTGAGGACATCTAGGAAACATTAAATATTTCCATGAACTACTGTCTTTTCTTCAGAATTTGACTTCCTTGGACAAGAAAATTCTTCAGAACACATGTATAAAAATTGAAAATCATGATGACGATCTCCAAACAATCTCAGTTAAGAGGTCGAATGATGCATGATAATCAGCATTCAGCAAAACTTATTTGTGCCATAGCACTCATAGCAATTACCAAGATGAAAATTAGGCACAAAATTCAGCTGTACAGGATGTACATGGATTTACAGAACTGATATGATATAAGGCGCATTGATCGAAAATTCCGGGATCAATGAATCTTAATCATATGCGAGTGGACTCGCGCTGGTGTAGGTAGATAGATATCTACATGGCCTGCTCCCCAAGATGGAACTACTTACTCGAAGCGAAGGGAATCGTAGCTACGGCACATGAAATATAAATAAGCCTTATGTACCAAAACTACCTAAAATTTCTAGACGTTGGCCACTGTCACAGGCCACGATCGCGCCCTTCTAACACAATACATGAACACGGATAGATAGATCTGAAACGCAAGTTGGAGGACCAAAAGCAAATCCAAAACTCGTGAGAAATCAAGAAAACAAAGATCCAAAAATTAAGTTCAATAACTCAGGAAATATAAAGAACAAAACAACGGGAGAAGGAGCGGGACTCTAAGAAAATAACAAACACTATAGTGAGATAACGCTTGAAGTACTTACAGGACCTGTCGTCGCCTGGAGATTAAGTTTTCAAAGGGTTTTTAACATTGGTAAAGGTGAATTTAACGCAGGCTGGATAAGAATCCAACGCGTTTCTTGGGTGTTTTCGCCTTACTTTCATAACAACCAGAGCAAACCTGCAGACGGCAACTAATTTTCTAACGGCACCATGGGCTACCATACAAAGTCAGAACACAGGGATGGTCAACCGTTGCATTGAAGATTCGACGGACAGGTGCCTACAGGCGCTAAAGGCTCGGCAGTAGAGCTCCTCGTTGAAAACAGGGCACTGGGCGAGCCGAACTGAGCGTAGCCAAAGCGGGAAGGTGTAGGAGCGAACATACTAGCATTGTCAAGTGTCAGAGGGGATCGATCATGGGAGAGCATCGTCGGGTAGCGCCGAGCGGCAAAAGCATCATAAAGAAGATAGATAGATTGAAACCGTCCTGAAGAGGTACTGCCTGCTATGCTGTTGAAATTAATTGGAGTTTTGGAATCAAAGATTCCGGTTAGGCTGCAGATACAAAGAGTATTTGGCCGACCCTCACTTTCGAAACCTCTTCAAAACAATTGAGCTCTCTACCTAGCCGGTACCTTGCCTTTCCGCCTATTTCTAGTTCGGTCAGTACAAGTAAATTTGAGCTTAAGGAATCGATCTCGAACTAATTCATGCTACCCCGGCTGGCTTAGCCTTGCTGGTATTACTACTAGCACGACTTGAGCTCTATGGCTCGGAGTCTCGAGGCCTGAGTGGAAGTTGCGCATGCGTAACTTGGATAGGCCCCCCTCCCGCAGAACCTTGCCGGCCTGACTCCCTAAATGACGCTATGATCTGAACTAGTATTTCGGACAAGACAAGGACCATCACGTGAATTGAAAAAATAAAATAAAACGGTGGAAATTCCAAATTATTCCATCCCAATAGACTAGGCGTGCGAGGAATGCAGAGCGTAGTGTTGGGGCCGATTCGGTTGGCGGGAGTGGGAGGGACAAGGCAAGGAACGTCCTTTTCGCTTTTTGTGTCCAAGTTCATCAGGCTGAAGGCTAGCTAGACCACAGTAGATAGAGACGCAGAAAGCATCGTCGATAAAATCTCGCGAGCCAGAGACGAGGATAAACCAGAGTGCTAAAAGTTTCGGGATCGGACTCCTCGGGCTCTCGGGAGAGAAATTTGGAGTGAGGAAGGACTGAGAAATTACTTAGATTCCTTCCTCCAACCTCGGGCGCACCAGCTTTCCTTTCCGGGTTGACGGTCGAGGAGGATGTCGAGTCATCCAAACTCGAGTTATGAGATAGATGCGGACAAGAGGCAGGCTCTTCAAGGCAGGCTGTTATTTCTGAAATCTGAAATAGACGCTCAATTTTGGCACTTAGACTTCACCGAACAGCGAACAGCGAAAATGTATCACAGATTTGAATGGCATCGTTTTCAGCATGCAGTAAAACTACTGAGTCTGTGTCCAAGATTTTTTCCCGTCATCTCATCCTCTTGTATTGGACCATTGACCATTACCACAGCAGTGACGCTAATCGATTCATTGACAGTCAGAAAGAGGGTTTAATTAGCTATCTATCAATCTATATCTATACATTATAATGCTTCCTCCGAATCGATTATCGATAATATTTAATAGACTCTGGGAAGATCGAGATGATTGAAACCGATAACATCGATAACTAACTTTTTGAGGGGTTATTAGCGCTCTTTTCTTTCTTTCTTTCCTTCTTACATCCATCCAAGATCTCAATTGACTTTTGAGCTCATCCTTACCCTTTCGTCTTCGTCTACTATTTTCGCTGGGTTTTATCATGGTGAGTATGGCTTTTGTCTTTGGTCTCAGCGGTCGCTCGTATGTGGCGCTCCGGGTCACTGTACATTGGAGAACGAAAGCTGGACTCTGGTTCGCTGGATCCTTTGCTAGATATGGGTTTATACTTGCAATCTTGATTTTTATCTCGCGATATTTGGATTTAGATAGTGCGATTGGAGGCGATCAGGAATGCGTTGTGTGCGTGTGTGCATCGAGGATTAGTGGAATGGCTGGCGCTTGCATTTGCCATTGCGATGCGATTCGATGACAGTTTGATGCTTGTTAGATGGTCGTCCGATGATATTTAGATTTGGATGGATGGGTATGAGATGGATCATATTCTTTTGTCGTTCTCTTTTTGACATCATTCAAAATTCAACTCTTCTCCTCTTTCCTTGTATTCCCAATCTTAATGCTGATCAAATCGCTTCGTTTGCTCATAGGGCGTCACAGTCGAAACACTCAACCCAGGAGATGGTGTCAATTTCCCCAAGAAGGGCGGTGAGTGTTACTTATGATCTTGACCTGCATCTGCTCGTACTGACTGCCTGATTGATTTTATGCATCTTCCTTTCATACTTTGACTGCAATCCGCTGCGATCCCACTATCCTTTGATTCACGTTGCGATCGTCCTTGATCTTACTTACACCTCTGTCCATTGACAATCCTACCATCGTCTATTGATCTCTGTGACATCCAACGGATGCTCCACACACAGACACAGTATCCATACACTACGTCGGAACTCTCTTGGACGGGTCAAAGTTTGATTCAAGTCGGGATAGGTGTGTTGTACTATATTCATGCGTTCTATTCTTCTTACTTTTGCTCCCAACAGAAAGGAGCCCTTCATAACCCAAATCGGCGTTGGAAAGGTCATCAAAGGCTGGGACGAAGGTGTCCCCCAGCTTTCATTGGGTCAAAAGGCGGTTTTGACTGCGACTCCTGATTTTGTGGGTGTCCTTCTCATACCTTTGTTCTTCTTTATCTGATGTTTCCGCAGGCCTACGGTCCCCGCGGCTTCCCACCCGTGATACCCCCCAACTCGACACTCAAATTTGAGGTGGAGCTGTTGAAGATTAACTAGGCGCTGAGGTTACATCGCTTCGCATCGGTTACGGGGTTGGGTACGGAGGGCACGTAGGAGTATAAGAGAGGGTTAGAGAGTGCGTGGGGTTCGGAGGTGTGCATGTAAACGGGACGACGGAAGCAGAGCAGAATCAGTTGTAATACTACCAATCGCAAACATACATACATATGCATCTTTTCTTTTCTTCTTGTTCTTTTCGAATTCCTTCTCTTCCAACATTCCGAGTGGGCAGCGTTGGTTGGTTGGTTGGTTTTTGAAGCCTTTTTCAATTTTGTGAATCGCAGTGATGGACATTTCTCGTAGTTGGGTGTACTAGGTGTTTGGGCGAGTTGATACACGCGTACATAGTTCAAGTTTGTTCCTTTCTACGTAATAGCAATCCCTTCTCTCTCAGATCTTGAGCTTCAAGTTGAACAATGAAGCAGCATATCGCTGCTGAAGTAATAGTCTTTTCTGTTTTTACTTTCTGCTGAAGTCGAGACGGACGGACTGGTCAAAAAACAGAATATAGTGAAGATGTGCGGCACATACTCAGTGTACAAAAAGAAAGCATAAGCGCTAGACCGTCAACGTCTTCCAGAGTAAGCCCTCGCCGTGATTCGAACACGCGACTACAAGAAGCCAGTGGAGGACTTTACGTACCACTGAGTTACGCGGACAACATTTATGGCTCGGGTTAGAAAGAAACACAAGCGACTAATCTATAACTAAGCATTGTGTTCAAAGATGTACTCTGTAATTAAGCTATGAATGGGTCTTTCCGAGAGCTGGCTCTCAACCATTGTAATGCTTTCCAGTAATAACCACTCGCATCCCCAGCCTATGCAGATTAGAAAGCGGTCGCAGTTCCGTCTCCTCATTCACCTCCCGTCCCCAACGCATCCGCACCTTGTCCAATTCATAGAGCGGTCCATAAACATCCTCGTCCACCTCCCGGCTACGAAACAGAAGCACCATTGACCTCAAGGAATTAATCCCGAGAGTGGATGCATACGACTCGGAGGGTTTGGAAACCAGCGGGATGAAATCATTTTGACAAATGCCGCATCATCGAAAGAGGTGCCTTTGAACTTTATGACTAGAGAACACAGTTTGGGAATGAGGATAGACTGAGACTGGGCAGAGGGGTCGTATGGAGACTCAGGCAAGGTGAGTCTCGAGAGAAAGAGGGAAGTTATTGGGCTCTCCCATGCCTGCTGCGAGTCATCAAAGGACAGGTTGACAAGTGAAGGCAAGAGGTGAAGCGCCGCAATCAACTCCAAATCCGAGATAATAACACCACGGATTGAGAGCGTCGTCAAGATGCACGATGATCTCGATATGAATGCATCGAAGGCATCCACTGACCAGAAGAGCTTTCTCTCTTGGTCTCTTTCGAGGTGAAGATTGAGGACAGTCAACGATGGGAATGTGAACCGTGAAAAGAAATCATCCAATAATTCACCGGAGGTATACCAAGAAGCAAGTGTCATAGTAAATGACTCTAGTTGTTCCAGTGATGTATAAGGTTGAGAAAGTCTTGAATACTCTCCATGTTCCAATGCTTCTGCGAAATTTTCAAAAAAGTAATCTGCTGCCGAGGAACCCTAATCACAACGTGACTAGCGGGGAAATAGATCTCCAACGTGAGGTGTGCTGGAGGAGGAGATTCAATGCAGGTGGATTATCAACGAAGAGGTCATCAGTTGTCCAACTGATATATACGTCAAGCACAAGTGGGGCTTTGGCGGAACGGTCCAAAAAGAGCTGGAGGGTAGCCATGAATGAGCCCGATACTGTTAACTCCTCTGTAATTTCCAGTTTCAACCGAGCCCACAAGCCAGGTAAAACCAGACCCAGCGAACGCCATTGCCTGCATACCGCGCTAATAACTAGGGCTGGAAGGTAGGAGATCACTGATAAAGACAGTTGGGTAGGTGATTTATCGTTCGAGCGCCAAGGATATTCCTGCAACAGATTTTGCTCGCATGTAAAGTCGAAAATGAGGTATAAGAGTTCGTTGGCAAGCCGGTCGATATGTGGTGTACGAGGCTGAATTTGGGGTTCCACGGAGATCTGCACGTATAGTAGATAGTATGATATGAATTTGCTTGAGCATTGGAGATTCTGCATTTTATAAGGTGTTCCAGAAACTCACTTGAAAAGTTTCCCGGGTATTTTCTGAATCCAACATGGTAGCTTCTTTCTCCGATTCAGAATGGAAAAGGATCCAAATAACGGCAGTGAATTTCAGACTTATGACGATTGCTCGAAGACCGGTAAGAGGGAGTAGATCAAATGAGGCTTGACTAGAAAGTTGCTAGAAAGCGGCTAGAAGGAACGTGACGTGGAAAAACACGCGTAATAAGCACACGCCATGTCACATCACGCTCTCTCGTATTAACTCTCCAGGTGCACCAACGCAGAGCAGCTACTCGATGTCGGATTTGGGGTCAGGGCTCAATCAGGTAAGTTTGAATCGATGCTTGCAAGAATACCACATCCTTATTCACTCACTTTACGTTTAGGTTACCTCCCCTGTAGCTGAACTGGAACCACAAATTCATCCTCAATCGCCACCCTCCATCGGTCAACTTCCCAGCGAGCTTTTATCCCTCATTTTCGAGATTACATGCGAGGAAAATTAGTTATTAGCGCGGTATGCGCACAATGGCGTTTAATAGCTCTGGATCTTCCTGAATTGAGGCTAGATACATTGGTGATAAAATAATGGGGACTGGGTACAACAGGACTCCCCGTGGTTCATGGAATGGGGACATTGCTACAGTGGGTATAATAGGACTACAAGGAAAGATGTAACGGGACCGTGACACGACCGTAAAATATGGGAATCATTATAATGGCCTTGCAAATTCTATTGTTGGTCCATGAAGCAAGAGTATTAGCTAGCAAACACAGCAGGAGAACAGATGAACGTACAACGTGTTAAGGATATGTGCACTTTACCTCTCTGCCATATAGCTGTTGGATTTGATTTTTGCCGAGTGCTGTTGCTCGCCATGGCCTCCGATTGGAAATATTAATTTACCATATATAAGCCTGTTTGTACATCAATCCCCCATCCGTTTGCCTCCCTACTCCCTCTACGAGGCTCAAATGGAATATACTTGTTTGACTCTGCCTTCCCTCAAGTGATGATACACTGTGTTATCCAACAATAGCCGGCTACTCAGGACCATTGTGAACAACATGGCTGAGGAATAGATGTCCTGAGACAGTAAAGACTGCTCAAGCTCAGATGTTTTGTTAAGGACATCCAATGGAGAGAGGTAAAGTGCACATATCCTTAACAAAACATCTGATCCTGAGCAGTCTTTACTGTCTCAGGACATCTGTCCCTCAGCCACATCATTCACAATGGTCCTGAGTGAGGGCTATGTGGCAGGAGTTTATTTAGGAGCCCTTCAGTAACTCTTTAAAATGAGCCCTAACAGGAGTATTCAAATGAGCTCCTATTAACCCAATTCTGACCATTACATCCTCTGTTATGACCAATGTTTTGTTAAGGATATGTGCACTTTACCTCTCTGCCATATAGCTGGCTTTATGGCAGAGAGGTAAAGTGCACATATCCTTAACAAAATGCTTGGGACTGTTAGTTCATCCTGCAATGCTTTCTATGCCCACTACTACCATCCCTCTATCAGCATCCTCTTTCCACTTCTACAATTTTGCATTTGAATGCACAAGTCATTGGATGATTTAGTGATTGATGGGAGACTGGTTGGTAGCTTTTTCCCCACTGGGGTTTTTTAATGCACCCAACTTCAAGTTGTGAAGTGGAAATTACAAATTACAAACAAGAGAAAGTCCCTTCTGACCTGATATTGGTCAAGGGGGGTGTTGGAATGTGACCCAGATATTGGTCATCCAGATGTATTATTACCATATTCAGTAGTTTACCCCTAATTGTATCTCTGCCTTCTACCACATTGGCACTCATCCAAACATCTCCACCCATTAACTTTAACACCAGCTATATGGCAGAGAGGCAAAGTGCACATATCCTTAACAAAACATCTGATCCTGAGCAGTCTTTACTGTTTCAGGACATCTGTTCCTCAGCCACATCATTCACAATGGTCCTGAGTAGCCGGCTATATGGCAGAGAGGTAAAGTGCACATATCCTTAACACAATGTTTGGAGCTGTAATCTCCTGCACAGAAAGAATTCCAATCAGCATTGAGAAAAAACATGCCCAACCGGCCTTGTGTTGTTCGAAGAGCAAGATATCCGTCTTCAATATCTCTACCTGCGGCCATGACATCTTCTGATACCATGCAGCATCACGAAGTACACAAGTGCCAATGAATCCCAACCAAAAAGTTCACTCATGTAAGTGTTATACGTCAGACAAAGGAGATAGAGAGAGGGACCAAGGAGGAGAAGAGATTCTTCTTTCTTCCATGGAGTGTATTATGGAGCTGCACAGCTCCATGCTTGACACTGGAAATATAATTCCGAAGGTGCATATGGAGGAGACATACACCAAAACCCAAATGAGGAATAGAAGACGTATGCAGTGGTGTACGTACTACGCGGCGCTTGTCTCGGAAAAGGTGTAGGAAGGAAGGAAGGAAGGTTTTATTACACAGCATGGTCCAAGTGCTGAACGCCGGATTGTCCGGAGATTATCCCAGTGCGGCATTAGCACTTTTGTCTCCGGGATATCTGGAGCAAAACAATGACAAGCTCACAGCTGCCTCAATATGGAGACGCTGCTGTAGATCATTGCCCCACCACAGGTGCCAAACTACTTGAAACATGCATAAGCTCTACATACATACTATATACCTGGGATTGTAAGTATCATTAGTATTAAAAGTCTCAATGCCCACCACAACAACGAGCCAAGGTTCAAGTGTATTGTAGTTCAAGTGCCATAACTATAGTATGCACTTGTGACTTGCCACCGCACACCATATGAAAGTGTAAACTCGGCGACTGTTTCCAGAGAGCTCATAACCAATGGCAAATGTTTGATTTGGCTGTTCCGAGCATGGGCCAGGGGCCATTTAGTCTAAAGAAAAAGAATGAAAGAAAAGCTGGAACCCAATTATTGACCATGCACCCTTGTGACTCGGCTCTTCCGAGCACGTCTGCAATGCAGAAATCGGAGTCAAGCGGGCCAGCGGGCCATTTATACCGAGGTGAAATTTTTAGAAAATCATTGAGCTCAATGACGCCAGCAAGACAAATCCAAAAAAAAATGTTCCCGAACCTAGAATTCGAGGAGACAGTAACCTCTAGTAACCTTGAGAACTTCTTTCCGAAGTTTACGAGGATCCAATAGTAGGATAGGATTGGATTCGTCAACAAAACTCGGATGACCTTTGGAGAATGGCACCCCATGACAGCGTCAAAATCTTAGCCCAGCTGTAGAGTTCGCCTCCTCTGGGACTTATACAAGTGGTGAAAATGACAATGGCATATATATATATTGGTACACGGAGAGTCGTTCCTTCTACGATCTAGTAGATACAACGCACAATCCTTGGGTTCACCAATCTTGACTGTAGCCCTGGCAAAAATGCCTCTGGTAGAGTGGAGGGTACTCACTGTGATGTTTTAACAGTTTCAGCGATATAGATAGCCCTGCTCGAGCGAGTTTCGTCGTTTTGAATCTTAGCGCTTGTGAGATGATGGAAGTATCGGAAGGTAGCACGAATTTAACGTCAAAAGGATTCATTTTTGAGGATTTCGAGTCCTTGCGTTTCTTTTCTTCTTATGTGTCGACGTCCAGTGCGTGTTTGAGATTGCTGTGCCAGATTATAGAAAGAGAGAAATTTAGAAAGAAGAGCAGCAAAGGTGTGTGAGGAAAGCTGTGTATAGGCAGTGCAAAGTGGCGCCAAGTTATCCTACAAAACCGTTGATTTGTGACTTGTTTCTTGCCCTCACCATGGATGAAGTTGACTATTCGGATGCTAGCAGTACTTTCACTAGTAGCGGAACTTTTACTTCTTCCTCGACTATTCCGGGACTAGGCGCCCTTTCTGGAAAAGCTATCAAACGACTAGGAACCTCCGTTGTGAATGGCCTGGATGCATTCCTCATCCGTCGCAGGCTGGCCCAGCTAGAGGCTATTTTTGAAAATAAATCCGTTAGTTTGAGCGGTTCAGATACTCTAGAGTCTCTCTACAGTGACTTACTGGAGTTGTCCCGCCGGTACGTTCAACGATTTTAGTAGCTTCGTAATCATGCTATAACATAATCATGCAGATCTGTTTATCCTCCCTCGATTCATAAACGAGCATTCCGTCTGATTATGGGAGTAGTTGGAGGGATGGAATTCGAACCACTCGCCGCCGCGGTCGCTCGATGGCAGTTCTCAGAATCATATGATCTTTTGAGCGCAATAGTATTGTGTTTACGGTCAGAAGTGTGAGCTATTATCTCCTGCATATCTAGCTCATTACTGACACTCAGGAAGTCTCCCAGATGCAGACTATCTTGCTGGACTGGATGCCTACAAAGTCCGGTTACCCTATGCTTCATCGGAACTATCAAGCTCTGGCATTTTCACTGCATTCTTGTTGTATCTCAGTCTCACAATCTCATTGAGCCAAAAACCGGCTTTTGCGAAACTAGTGATAGGGGTCAATATTCTCACATTCATCACAGAATATTACCCCGGCATTCACGAGTTGAAATCTTATTGGCCAAGGCATCTCCTTCCAGCCCAGCTTGTGCTGCGTACTCTTCTGGAAAAATTGGATCCAATCGAGGATGTATCAGCTATCAGTCAATTACTTGAGCTCTTACCTGTCACCACAGAGGATACACCATTTGGAGACCAATTACCCTCTAGTATACATTCAAATGTTTTATATTTCCGAAACATGAGACCGAGTCAACCACTGATTCAGATTGAAGCCATCATTCAACAGAAATCCGTTAGTTCAACTGAACCCAGTGCTTCCAATCTGTCTCTTTACATTGATCTCCTGGAGCTCTCCCGGT
This sequence comes from Gymnopus androsaceus JB14, assembly GCA_009733575.1. Lineage (NCBI taxonomy): Eukaryota > Fungi > Basidiomycota > Agaricomycetes > Agaricales > Omphalotaceae > Gymnopus > Gymnopus androsaceus. The sequence goes on along the minus strand of ML769417.1, from coordinate 298,572 downwards.
ATGTGCTACTCTTATGCTATACTCTGTTTTAATCCAAACTATGCTGCAGGCCTATGTATAGGCTATCAAGTCGCATTCAAGCATTCCATGCCATCATGGGGATAGTCGGGGGGATGGAATTCGAAGATCTCGTAGCTGGTCTAGTGGGATGGCCATTGTCGGAATCACATTACCTTGGATGGCCCTTGTCGGAATCGCATGGCCTTTTCAAGGCAATGGTTTTTTGTTTCCGAACACAACTTCAAGCTGGAGGTTTACGCCGTGATCTCCATTTACTTGAGGCACGTGGAATGGATGCGTACATGGTCAAATTACCGTATTCATCATGGGAAGGACTGCATATTGGACCTGACCTTTACATCGCCTTCCTGCTGTTCATTGGGTTGGCAATCTCACATAGCAGTGCCGCTTTCTCAAGAATTTTCATTGATCTTGACATACTAACATTTATCAGTGAACTATATCCTTACATCCTGGAACTTAAATCACACTGGCCAAAACATCTGATTCCAGTGCAGCTTCTTCTGCGTAGTCTCCTGGAAAAGCTGGATCCTATAAAGGATGCATCTGTCCACCAATTACGCAGACTATTAGCATTAAATCCAGAGGATGGACCATACAGGACTGACACAATATCTTCCATACAATCAAACATTGCTTATTTCCGAACTGTAAACCGTCAACCACTGGCTCAAATTGAAGCCATTGTTGGCTATCAAACTATACCCCATACTCTAAAGTCTCATGGTATTGATTTACTTGAGCTGAATCGGTATGTTTTCTTCTTTTGAATTTTGATGGCTTCATTCAGATTCTGGTGCAGTGCTATGTACAGCCTATCAATCCGTACAAGAGCATTCTGCCAGATTATGGCAAAGATAGGAGGGTTAGACTTCAAGAATCTTGCAGCAGCTGTAGCTGAAAAGCCTATCTCTCTTTCATCTATCCTTCTGGGGTCAATGCTTTTGTGTTTACAACATAAGCTGAATTCAATGTTTGTCATTGTATTATTTGCTATTTCAGCACTTCACTGAATATTGCATAGTGAGGGAGAACAATTGGATGTATATCATGCTGCAGGACTAGATGCCTACAAAAGGTCCCAACTTGTTCATGCTGAATCAATATCAGCACCTGATCTTTGTAATCCTCTCCTGATGTTTTTTGGGCATGCAATTTCATTAAGCACTGGTCCAGCTTTCTCAAGATTAGTGCTTGGGCTTGACATACTCATGTTCATCACAATGGGTATTTTGGAGCCATTGAATGACCTACCTCCTCTGGGTGTGCATCTTGTACTAATTGCTCTTCTTGAGAAGCTGGACCCTGTTAAAGATACATCATCTATTGCCCAATTACAGGAAATTTGGATGACCATAACATCCTCAATCACCTCACAGTTACAAACTATGCTTCTGCTTTCTGATATGACAACATTAGAAAGTGCTTCCCGTCGATGGCTTGTGCAAATTGAAAATTTGCTTGGGCAGGAGAAACCACACAGTCTAGCTGATCAACTATCACTTGCTCAAACCATTTACTGTGGTCTGTTAGAACTTTCTCAGTAAGTTTAGTTGTACCCTCCTTAGATGATTCTCTGATTCAATTGGAATGCAGAAGAGGATGCACTTTATCTATTCAGATGCAGGCATCCCATCTTATTAGATGGATGGCCACTGTCCGAATGATATCATATTATGAAGGTCATGATCCTGTGTTTAGGAGACCACTTATGCCACATTATTTCCTCCAGCAACTTGGTAACAGTGACTTGGACTTACCCAATTTTACTGTCTTTGTTCAAGGGGGATCTCCTCAAAGTATTTCAATATGTAATGTATTTCTTTCATCACAAATACTTGGCCTAATTTGATTTTCAGTGGTCACAAAGGAAACCTCCATTGGGGATATCAAGTCCTTCCTTGTGGCAGGTCATTATGTGCCTTTAAGCTTCTGGATCTCCAACCAAGCCTTTCTGACTATCCCTGGAAGGTTCAGGCCATTAGAAGATGGTGAAATGCTTGGAGAACTTGGACTTGGGTCTCTATCTCATTTGCAGATCAGACCAAGAAGGGGAAGAGTTTTTCCAAGTAAAACATCATCAGCATGTTAGAGTTATATTCCTAAAAAGGAAGTAGCAGTAGTAAGTGCATACAGCACTTAGTATTACAGGCACACAGATCAATGGGGATGAAAGGACCACTTGTTATTTGCACAGCAAGTATCTAGGCTTTATGTACAAGTCCTAGCTAGCAATGTCATATAGGTATAAACAGTAGTGTGGCTGCTGCAAGAACATCTGCAGCTACTACATGAAAACAAGAGTGGAGACTGTGAGAGGCTACAAGAAACTGTTCCATAGATAGATAGACAAAAATATACCTTTGATATTCCAATACACTGCACAGCAAAACCTATATTTTTGGTGGATGTCTCCAGAGCATCTGGAAGTACATTCTGGCTACAAGATCTATGTGAGATACTGTAGAGCCCTGTAGGAGAGTTATGTAAGCCCTCTAGACTCTCATAGCCACTGTAGTGACTGTAGCAAGGTATCTGTTTCCAGATGAGGTCTCCAGAAAGCTCCAGAGCTCTGACAGCTGTCAATCAAGCTGTCAAACTTCTCCATTGAAAATCCATGTTTTGATGCTGTTACAAACATTCTTATCTTATTAAACACATGGCATTATTTCCTCATCATTTCCTTTTATTTACCTCTATATATATATGTAAGTGCACACTTGTTTAGATGCACAGCTATACTAATTGCTTGCATTTACATTATTATTAGGGTTCTGTTGATCAGAGCATAATCATTTCTGATCATAACACATGCTAGCATGTCCATACTTGTACAATCAACCTATCATTACTTATTGTTGTTTACTTGTTGTCTTTCATTGTTTTATGCATTGTTACCACACAGTCAGGGTATAGGGCTCTGGGCTTAGGGTTCATACTTTAGTATATATAGTAGTTGTAGCTGTAGCATAGTCCTCATCAGCAAAACCTGTATTTTGCATTTTAATTCCCACAGCAATACTTAGAATTCCCAGCGCTCCCAGAGCTCCCAGCGCTGGCCAGCGCTTGCTAGTGCTGTCAGAAATATAAAATCATATGTTATTTCCAAATAAGGTAATTTTGCGGCCTCTGGGAGCTTCTGGGAGCCCCCTCCTGCATTGGCCGGACCATCTGAGTGCTGGGACGCTGGAGCGCTGGGAACTCTGGACAGTTTGCTCAAGCACTGCCCATATCATACAGGTTTTGCTGATGCTTAGCTTCAATCTTGTCAATACCTCCTAGTCCTCAATACATTCTTCTTCTCTTTTCCATATTGTTCTTGTCTTTGCCTAAGTTGGAAGTTGTGATGCCTGGTACCTCATGTTGTGAGGAACTAGTTGCTGACAGATGCTAGATGTAGCTATGATGATATGAGAGCCCGAGAGGAGGAGATGATATTTTCCTTGGTTGTTCTTAGGCCAGTAGCAACAATGAACATTCACAATTCACCAGGGAGAGTAGAGATGGCTTAGAGCCTTGCAGTAAACTAGTAAAAAGGGAAAGCAATCATCTATAAAGTAACTATACAAGAAAATCTTTTTGTGTGCGCTTATGAGAAATCCTGTATGCAAATCATTAAGTGATATATTAGTTTTGTGTGTTTTGTGCTGAGAACAATGTCCCTCCAGCAGGAGCTGATACTCCTTTGGGAAGGAAATCTCAAAAGGCATAGGTAGCTGGCGGTTGATGTTGAATCCAGTATGCAAGGAGTGCAAGGGTAGGATAGGAATCACATTACCCAAACATACCAAGTATGAGCCAAATAGTATAAAGGGAACAGTGGGTGGGGCCCAAAATTTTATCCCAAGTGATGATAAAGAGAGTGAATGAGGTACTTCTTGTCTAGTGAGATGGGCACAACAAGCAAGAGAATTGTTTGATGTCCACACAAGCTCAGTTCCAAAAAGGTAAGCTGAGTCCTGGCAGCTTTCTGTGGACTGATCTCTAAGAAGAAAATTTCTGTTTCCTTATCTAACACTTACGCTGGCCATTCACAAGCTCACATAGCTTCAGCTAGCAATCATCCAATCTTTAAATAAATGAAGAATTTATCATCCAAATCCTCAGAAGGGCTTGGTTGAAACTTGAATTCATGGAGGACCTAATGATACCGGATGCATTCATGGCTATGCTCCAGCTCTTTGTACACTGTTCATCCCAAGCCCTGCTTTTTCTTGACTTGTACATTGACTGGCCAAAGAAGAAGTACTGTATAGTTTCAAATTTAAGTTCAGTAATGCATAATGTGGGGTACTGCACCATTTCGATCACTTCGGCAGGGGGTGTGACCTGTGACCAGCCCGCCGAAATTTTCATTTTGTCAAAGGGCCTGGTGCCTTGTGACCTGCCGAAATTTTTGTCAGAAAACTCATGTAAAATGGCATTCCAAGGCCCTTTGAGTTAGTAATTTTGCTTTTTTTTAGTCTGTAATTCAAGGATTCACTACAGAGGCATGCAGGAAGAAAGTAATAGCTGCGCTATATGGGAGAAATTTTTTGAATTTGATTGACCAAAAACAGATTTCAGCAGATGTTTGGGTGACCTGTGACACTTGTGACATTTCGGAAAATTTGGGACACCTGTGACCTGTGACTGCCGAACTGATCGAAATGCTGCAGTACTAAACTGGGGTGATTTCCATCTTCATAATGCATAACATTGGCTGAACTTATTTTTGAAATGATACAGTATATTGATCTCAATCTCCTCCTTAAACACACTTTGCATTGGACAAGCTTTTGGTGTATTGCAAATGTCATTATTTTGGAAAATCCACTTTCACTCCCATCTTGTCTACCAGATCTGGCAGGTGCACTGTAGTTCATCTGATAGCCTGTGTTCAAATCTCTAAGGGATGCAAAGGATTTTTTTTTTTTTTTTTTTTTGCTTTTTAAGCAATTCTGTGGCTAGCTCTTGTTAGGGTTTGCCTGAAGGGTGAACCCTAACATAAGAGAGCTAGCCCAGCATTGCCAAACATGCTGGGTTAGGGGTTGCAACCTATTGAAATAAGTGCAAACAAGGCTTTAGAGTGCCTGCCAATGACTTCCCAGCCTGGGGGATGTTATGCTCTGTACCACCGATTTCACTATCTTCACAACCCAAATCCACCAGATTATATACATAGCTCACCCTACCAATCCAACAACCGCCTGCTAAGCTGCATGATGGGTCCCATCTACTTCTGTACATACTGACTATTCACCAACCCAACATCCTGTACATATGTAACTGGTAGCTCCCCCTGGGGGATCCCTTGTCTTGATATTAACCTGTTTTACTCCTGTATCTCTTGTTCTCTCTATTTTCCTATACTCTTGTCTATTTTCTTATTATCTCAATACACGCTTGTGCTGGCTTCCGCATTCCAACTTGCATGTTGACTTGACTAACAGTGAGCTCATACAACACTCAGACCCGCTGCCATTGACTACTTGACATTGGCTTGTACAACTAGACTCACAAGTCACATTTGGGAGCTCTGGTATCCCAAATCCACCCACTTCTTATTACTAATTTCCTACTAGTCACCCGCACACATATTTGATTGTGGATCTCACCCGCCTTTCATACTAAAGGCTCCAAAGCTACTTTCAGTACCTTCCCCAAGACCATTGACCCTGGTCTTACAGGGGACCCCCAAGCACAGCAAGGAAGGGGAGGGAAGCAGAGGCAGGCCCAAAGTTTGCACACCAAATACAGTAGTAATAATAATAATTGATGGTACTTACAACTGTAGTAATTTGTAGAATAAAGTAAAACCTACAATTGTAATCATTTTTGTATACAAGATCTGTGTCTGGGGATCTTGTACTTTGAAGCTGCACCCAAGCTCCATGCACTAGAGATTGATGATCACATTAGTGATCCCAGAGAACAGTGTATGCCTGGGATTCCTCAATGGCAGATAAATTTTTTGAAAATTGCGCAGATGTATCAAAAAATCACCATTCTCCAGAGTTTCTCCAACCTAACCACTTTGTAGCTTGATGTGCATGGATTTAAATCCTAGTATCCTTGGCCTCATATATTATTGGCACAGCTAAAGTCATTTACTGCAACTCTCTCCCTTTGGAATCCTGATAATCCCCATACCATGGATGACTTGTCATCAATGTTCACATTCCCATCATTGTCTGTCCTAAATCTTCATCCAGGAGATGAAAACCTCTTCTGGTTGGTAAAAGCATGCATTCATATTGAGATCATCATACATTTTAACAACACTCTCTATTCGTGGGGTCACCATCTCGGATTTGGAGTTGGTTGTGGTGCTTCACTTATTGCCTTCACTTGTCAACTTCTTCTTTTGATGGTGTGCAGTTGGTGGTGGGGAAGAACCCAATAACCTTCCTCTTCCTGTCCAAACTCACTTTGCCCGAGTCTCCATCCAATCCCGACCCATCTACCCAGTCTATTCTCCTTCCCAAACTGTGCTCACTTGTGATAAAACTCAACAACCCCTCTTTTGATGATGAGACATTTGTCAAAATGGTTTAATCCTGCTGGCTTCCGGATCCCTTGTTTGCAGTGGATTTGTTGCAGTCAGTGGTGCTTCGATCTTATGGACTGGAGATATATGATAATGTTCATGAACCATTGTACAAGTTGGATAGGGTAGGGATAAAATGGGAAGCAGAGATGAATGAGGAAGCCAAAGTGCGACCATTATGTAACTCGCACAGGTTGGGGAGGCAAGTGGTTATCACTGATGACAGGTCAAAATGGATTTCTCGTACAAGGAGATTGAGTAAGTTGTAGTCGGTGCGGTATGGATTTTAATTATAATGTCCTTCATTGATATCGATTAATATGAGTAAAGGTGGTGAAAGTACGAGGAAAGGGAGATGAGGAATTTGATAGCTATGTTTGTGCATTGGAGAGCATGCAGCAGAACCAAGGGATGGGATACATAGAATGAACTAGGATAACAGGATAATATAAACTCTAAATGCCAAAGTGTGATGCAGCATAGTAGTATGTGATAAAAGTACAGCAGAACACAATAAAGTAAGGTATCACAATGAATGTTATGATTCCAAGGTAAATGAGGGCAAGGATGAATGAGCAACTTGAACAAAATGAATTGAGTACTCGAGGTTTCAAGATGATTTTTGAGATGGAAATATGAACAATGCCAAAGAAGAAAAGAGCAGCCAAATGCAAGACCAGAGAAATTAAACAAGGCATGAAGTAAGTCTATGTATTCTATTGCCACATACAATGGCAAGTGCAATATTAATGTTCTTATTATCTTTGTTTAACCTTTGAGCTGATTTGATCTGTTCAAAGACAGGACCAGTTAGAATGAACGAGCAAGGAAAGAATAGAAGCATCAGACATACCTAAATTGAAACATGCGCGCCTGAACATTGGGCACTAAAGACCACTTTGTTTGTTTTGGTATTTTGCTTCATAGGTCTTTGCCCGAGGGCAACAACAAAGAAGACTCGGAAGAGGATGAAGAACTGCTACCAGAAGTAGCATTGTTTGCTTTCGACTTCAACTTTGATTTCCACCTCCCTATTCCTACTCATTCAAAACCGAATAATGTTAGATAGATATATGGACTAGGCAGTAGACAGTTACCGAGACGGAGGTAGAGGATTCGGATTCAAAGAATGCAATCCAAGACTCCAAAATATAGTAATGATGTACAGCACATACTTAGCCAAAAAAAAAAAAAAAAAAAAAGAAACTGGATCTAGAAGGTTTGCAAGGATGTCCTCACTGTGATTTGAACACGCTGCTGCAAGAAGCTAGTTACAGTAAAGACTCTACCACTGAGTTACACGGACAAATATTGATCAATTTGGTTAGAAAGATACACAAGCGACAACCAATATAGGGCTCTGTCTATAGCCAAGCATTGCACTCAATGTTGACCATTGTAATCCCTTCCAGTAATAACCACTCGCATCCCCTACCTATGCAGATTAGAAAGCGGTTGCAGTTCAATCACCTCATTCACCTCCCATCCCCAATGCATCCACACCTTGTCCAATTCATAGAGTGGTCCATAAACATCCTCGTCCACGTCCCGGCTATGAAATCAAAGCACCATTGACCTCAAGAAATTAATCCCAATAGTAGATGCATATGACTCGGAGGGATTTGGAAACCAACGGGATGAAATCATTTTGACAAATGCCACATCATTGAAAGAGGTGCCTTTGAATTTTATGACTAGAGAACACAGTTTGGGAATGAAGATAGACTGGGCAGAGGGGTCGTATGGAGACTCAGGCAAGGTGAGTCTCAAGAGGAAGAGGGAGCTGAATGGGCTCTCCTTTGCCCACTGCGAGTCATCAAAGAACAGGCTGACAAGTGAAGGCAATAAGTGAAGCGCCGCAATCAACTCCAAATCCAACATACTGTACCGTTTTGACCAAAAGTTCAGTCACGCATCACTTAGGCTCAAAATGAACAGTTCACAGGAGGGTGTCACTGGTCATTTTGGGCTGTGAACACCATGACAACTGAAACAAAATATATATTTTAAAAAAGTCCTTAAAATACTCAAATTAGCCTTGATTCACTTACAAACAAGCCATTTCTTGCTTCAAAACAAGATATCCACCAAATCATGAACTAGAAGGACAGGTGGACTCAATGCCAGTGAACAGTTCACAGATTGGTCACAGGTCACTGCACTTTGGGAACACTGAATTTTCTGAACAGTAGAGGTCATGCATCACATACCGTGAACTTTTGGTCAAAACAGTACAGTAGTAAGACCACGGATTGAGAGTGTCATCAAAATGCATGATGATCTTGATATGAATGCATCAAAGGCATTCACTGACCAGAAGAGCTTGGTACCTTGGTCATTTTCTCGGTGAAGATTGAGGATGTTCAATGATGGGAATGTGAACAGTGAAAGGAAATCATGTTGGAATATTGATTGGTATCCAGTCCGGCACTCACACCGCCGCTGCCCTTTTTATCTATTTTCCCGATTCCCCTATCTTACTTACATATATAACCTGTACCGTCGCTACCGGAACCCTTGCGCGTTTGCTGCGGGTTCCCTGCCTATACAGATTTTTCCCTCCTTCGCTCACATCTCAGGGTCTAATCCAACAATTCATCCAACAATTCACTGGAGGTATACTAAGAGACAAGTCTCATAGTGAATGACTCTAGCTGTACTAATGATATATGAGGTTGAGAATCCTCAGCATCCAATTCATAGACCTCAAGCTCCAAAGTGGTTAGGTTAAGGAAATCTTGGATACTCTCCATGTCCCAATACTTCTGCGAAAATTTCAAAAAAGTAATCTGCTGTCGGTGTCACTAGGGGCAAGATCGATCTCGAGGGCGCGGAGCTTTGGCGCAGCTCAGGGAGAATAAAAGATATCGCCTACATCATCCATGCCCCCACATCCAAGACTCAAGTCCTCTAGAATGGGGAGCGAGAGTGGAGTTTCAAATATAGGGCGATCAGTACGACAGCGAAACTTTTTCCAGCATGAACTGTATTGGAGGAGGAGATTTAACGCAAATGGATTATCATCGTAGAGCCCATCCTTTATATAATCGATAAATACGTCAAGAACAAGCGGGGTTTTAGCGGAACGATCCAAATAAAGCTAGAGGGTAGCCATAAATGCATCCGATATTGTTGGCTCCTCCGTGATTTTAGCTTCAACCGAGCCCATAAGTCGGGTAGAGCTAGAGCTAGCGAATGCCATTGCGTGCATACGGCGCTGATAGCTAAGGCAGGCAGATAGGAAATCACAGGAGATGTCAGTCCGGTGGGTTTTCCGTTGGTTCTAGGGTATTCCTGCAACAAATTTTCCTCGCATGTAAAGTCGAATATAAGGGATAAGAGTTCGTTGGCAAGCCGGTCGATAAGCAAGGATGGTTGTAGTGTACGAGGCTGAATCTGTTGTTCCACGAGATCTGCACTGCTTGAGCATTGGAGATTCTGCATTTTATAAGTTGTTCCAGAAACTCCAAGGGGGTCCGAAAAAAATATTTTATTACACCAAGCCAAAAAATATTTTAAGGGCCTCACAGGGGCAACCACCCACCCACGCAACACCCACGTGATGTCTGATATACTATATATGGTAATAATCTTATCTATATCATTACAAATCTTGATGACATACAGAGATGACCTCATAAATATCTCCCGCTGATGCCTATCTCTAGGCTCAATATTTCCATTTGGCATATATTGGCTACAGATAAATACCTATAACAATTACCAATAGCATATTTAACCCTTCAAAGCTCTCAGAGCCTCTGAAAGATAGGTTTGAAAAAATATTTTAGTGGCCTCTCAGCAGCAACCAACCACCCACCGGAGTGTAATGGGCCGTAAGTCCGGTACCCCCTTGAGAAACTCACCTCAAAAGTTTCCCGGATATTTTGAAATTTTCTGAGTCCAGCATGGTAGCTTCTTTCTCCGATTTAGAATGGAGAAGGATTCAAATAACGACAGTGAATTTTAGATTTATGAAGATCGCTCTAAGGCCGGTAGGAAGGAGTAGATTGAAATGAGGCCTGTATCAAATCAAGTAAAGAGGTTCCGAGAAGGAGCGTGACGTGAACAAACACGGGTTCGAGCACACGCCATGTCACGTCACGTCCTCTCTTCTCGACAGCGATAAGTTGTATTTGAGTAATTCCTCTCCAAGTACATCGACGCAAAGCGGTTACCTATGTCGGATTTGGATTCAGGACTCCACCAGGTAAGTTTGAAACACAAATCGATCGTTGAAAGACAAACCTATCTGGGTTTACTTGAATTTAAACCGATGCTTGGAAGTACTACATCCTTATTTACTTACTATACGTTTAGATTACCTCCCCTGTAGCTGAACTGGAACCACACACTCACCCACGTCTATCGCAATCGCCACCCTCCATCGGTCAACTTCCTAACGAGCTTTTATCCCTCATTTTCGAGATTACATGCGAGGCAAATAGGAATATCCTTGGCGCTCAAACGATGAGCCACCTACCGAATTGTCTTTGCGAGTGATTTCCTACCTGCCAGCCTTAGCTATTAGCGCGGTATGCGTGCGATGGCGCTTACTAGCTCTAGCTTTACCCGACTTGTGGGCTCGGTTGAAACTTGAAATCACGCAGGAGCCAACGATGCCGGATGCGTTCATGGCTACGCTCCAGCTCTATCTAGACCGCTCCGCCGAAGCCCCGCTTTTTCTTGATCTGTATATGGACGAGTCGGAGAGACATATCCATATCAGTGAACCTACTTCACCTGCCCTCGATCTCCTTTTAATACACACTTTGCGTTGGACGAGCTTTCGGTGTATTGCGAATTTCATTATTTTGGAAACTCCACTTTCACTCCCGTTACTTGAAGATTTGACTCTGGGATATAGAGGTGATGAAGGCGACATCTATTTTTGCTTTGAAGCTGCGCCCAACCTCCGCGGTAGTGACCAGAAACGAAACGAAACCTCCGCTTCCGTCCAACTTGCGTCTGATAATGTCCTTATCACTGGCGATAACAGTAGGCGCCGTCCCAGACTTCCCCGGATCCCCCGGTTAAGAATAAGTTGATGTGACAACTCACAGATGTACCGCTAAATAAAGAAAAAGAAAAAATTTTCATCCGACTGACACTGCCTGTGCTAGCTCAGCCTAGTTGCATATGCATTACTATACCAAATTTAATTAGAGCCTGTAGGCTGCTACGTGCTACACTCTTCCCATATGGTTGCAGTCACACCAAAAGTACAAGAAAATCCGCTTGAATGAGAAACAGACCGATTAAGATCTTTTCGGACAAAAAATCGCTCATGAGTGAATTTTTGAGTGAAAACTACACATTCGCGCTTATTTCATTTCAATGACAGCTAGAAGTGACAGTCACGAAGAGCTGAGAAACGAAACTTAGGTGCTGTAGCCTGTTCCGGGCCCGCCCCTCAAAAACGAAACTTCGGTTTATTATCTATAAGATATCGTTATCTATATAGATAAGGCGGAAGTTTCGTTTCGTTTTCGTATATACTCCAAGCTCCGTGCACTGGAGATTGATGATCACGTTAGTGATCCCAGAGAACAGTGTATGCCTGGGCTTCCTCGACGACAGATTACTTTTTTGAAAATTGCGCAGAAGTATCGCGAAATGGCCGTTCTCCAGAGTTTCCCCAACCTAACCACTTTGGAGCTTGAGGTGCATGGATTTAAATCTCAGCATCCTCAACCTCATATATTATTGGCACAGCCTATCAGCAAAACCTGGGTGTTCTGTACAGAGCTGTACAGCTCTGTACAGAACCCACAGCACTTATAGGACCCATAGCAAGGTACCCCTCTGTACAGAACTGTGGGATGCTATGGGTTGCTGTGGATCACTGTGGACTTCGCGGGAACGCCGCCATCAGGGTTCTATTCAATATTGATTCAATACCAAATATATTATCATTTTGAATTGATTCCCTGGCTGGCGAGAGCGAAATACTAGCGAAATATTTATAAAATCATTTTATTGGCGATTCCAAACACTACTAATACTACAACATACATACTCAACTCATCCAACAGGCCCACAACTGGCGTAAAATTGTATACTAATTAACTGCAACCTCCTACCAGTCATCGAAAACTTCTTCAATGAGACTAAAAGATGTCATCAGATATACAATTAGAGCCTCCGAGTCAAAAATTCCAGAGAGCAGAACTTACAGTCTGAGTTAAGTTGAGCTTAGTGGGGGAAGGAAAAGACGTCGAACTTGTCAAAACCGTTGATTAAATAGCGTCCAAGGTCCCCGTTGCCGTATCCATCAGCTGGGAATGACAGGTGTCAGAATACTCGAGCAACGGTCAACCTACAGCATCTTACAGGACCTCATAGGACCTCATAGCATTCCACAGCACTGTACAGTGCTGTGGCTGCTATGGATTGCTATAAGCTGCTATAGGTGCTGTAGCGTTCACCCAGGTTCTGCTGATGAGCTAGAGTCATTTACTGTGACACTCTCCCCTTGGAATCCCAATAATCCTAATACCATGGATGACTTGTTATCAATGTTCACATTCCCATCGTTGTCTGTCCTAAATCTTCATCCAGAAAATGAAAACCTCTTCTGGTCGGTGAAAGCCTTTGATGCATTCATATCGAGATCTTCATGCGTTTTGACGACACTCTCTATTCGTGGTGTCACCATCTCGGATTTGGAGTTGGTTGCGGCGCTTCACTTATTGGCTTCACTCGTCAACTTTTCCTTTGACGGCGCGCAGTTGGTGATGGGGAGGAACCCAATAACCTCCCTCTTCCTGTCCAGACTCACTTTGCCCGAGTCTCCATCCGACCCCGGCCCATCTACCCAGTCTATCCTCCTTCCCAAACTGCGCTCACTTGTGATAAAGCTCAACAGCCCCTCTTTTGATAGCGAGGGATTTGTCAAAATGGTTTCATCCCGCTGGCTTCCGGACCCCTTGTTTGCAGTGGATTCGTTGCGGTCAGTGGTGCTTCGATCTTATGGAGTGGATGTGGACGATAATGTTTATGAACCGTTGTACGAGTTGGACAAGGTGGGGATGAAATGGGGAGCGGAGATGAATGAAGAAGCCAAGGTGCGACCATTGTGTAACTTGCATAGGTTGGGGATGCGAGTGGTTATCACTGATAACAGGTCAGAATTGTAAGTGGTAGTCGGTACTGCATGGATTTTAATCATAAAGTCCTTCATTGATATCGATTAATACGAGTAAAGGTGGTGAAAGTACGGGGAAACGGAGATGAGGAATTTGATAGCTATGTTTGTGTGTTGGAGAGCATGCAGCAGAACCGAGAAAGATACGTAGAACAAGAACTAAGATAGCAGGATGATATAAACTCTAAATGCCCAAAGCGCGACGCAGCGTAGTAGTATGTGATAAAAGTACAGCAGAACGCAATAATGTAAGGTATCGTGATGAATGTTATGATTCCAAGATAAACGAGTACGAGGATGAATGAGCAAGTTGAACAAAATGAATTTAAGTATTCGAGGTTTCAAGATGATTTTTGAGATGGAAATATGAACAATCTCCCCCCCCCCCCAAAAAAAAAAAAAAAAAGAGCAGCCAAATGCAAGACCGGAGACATTAAACGAGAAGGCATGAAGTAAGTCTATGTGTTCTATTGCCACGTATGGTGGCAGGTGCGATATTGATGTTTTTGTTGTTTTTGTTGTCTTTGTTTAACCTTTGAGCCGATTTGATCTGTTCGAAGACAAGACTGGTTAGAGCCGCAGCGAACGAACGAGCAAAAGAAGCATCAGACATACCTAAATTGAAACACGCGCGCCTGAACATCGAGCACTAAAGACCACTTTGTTCGTTTCGGTGTTTTGCTTCCTAGGTCTTCGCCCGAGGACGACGAAGACTCGGAAGAGGATGAAGAACCACTACCGGCAGTAGCATTGTTCACTTTCGACTTTGACTTTGATTTCCGCCTCCCTATTCCTACAAACTCCAGCCCAGACCGTCTCTTTCTACTCCTCTTTCGTGTGATGCTGATGTCGCCCAGTGTGGGTAGGATGACGGAATGCGAGTCTTCCTTTCCCAGCGAGTCCTTCTGTTCCTGGTCTTGTCCTTGGTCTGGATCGCGCTCTGTCGGGTGGGACAGTTAGATAGACGGAAAACGAATAAGAAAAAAATTCAAATTAACCTAATTGTAACAGCCTGTCGATATCCTCCACAGTAACAACAGCGGATAACCTCAATGGCGATGCGCCCCACTTGCTGTATGACACCGAGGTCGCCGAGTTGGTTCTAAATGTGGATCTCGGTATCGAACCAAAACCCGAACCAATGCCTTCAAGCGAGCGCGAACGACGACGTGACAGCTCTAAGCCATCGCCAGCGGTATAAACAGCGCCAACGCCAGCCATACCAGCACTTCTCCTCCTCCCATTCCTCGACCTTGACCTCCTGGATCTCGTCCTCCGCTCATCAAACACATGCGGAGCTATCCCACTAATAACTTCCTTGGACGTTGGGCGGAAGTTCGCAATTGCCAAAGCTGTGGATGAGGGTGAGGGTGAATTGGAGTTCGAAGTGGATTTCGGCGGGACGCCTGAATCTGAAGAAACAGAAGGTGCAGTTGCTGAAGGATTCGTGTCGGTGACACAGAAAAGAGGTGAAGTGGCCAGGCCTGACTCTGAGAAGACGGTGCCTGAAAGAGAAGGAGAAACAGATTGTTCGAGCGAACCTGCTTCTGATTCTGAATTCGAATTTAATGCTGAGGAAGAGAGAGCGCGGGCTTCTGAGCCACTAGCAAGCTGAGCTTGGAGACCAGCCCCAGCTTCAGTTTCAGATTGAGTGACTGCAGACATTCGAGCCTCGAGGACTAGGGAAAATTTTGTGGCTGCGGCTACGGCTAGGATTATCTCTGGTTCCCGAACGAGTTGGAGAGAAAGGAATGGGGATTTATTGGGTCGTCCTTGGAGATGGAGATAGAAGAGAAGAAACGTTCATCGCTTCATTACTGCCCTTTGTAGATAAAGACAAGGCTGCGCACAGCAAGGTTCAATTGATTAAATGGTGACGTGAAGATAAGTCTTAGCGCTCTTTAGCCGTTATTATTAACGCTTAAAGAGCACTAGGCAAAACCCGGCTCCGCCGATCGTGACGCGTTCGACTGTTACTTCCTTTCAACTTCCTGGACCATCGCCCGAGGTCAACTATCATAAATAGTGCTCCAACTTTGCTCCAACTTCAATAGCGCGTCATTTGGTTCAATAACTTCTCAAGCGTCATCGGCAATCGTATCCTGAGAATCATAGATAACACAGACAGGCTTTCAGTCAACTGTCGTCGACGTTCTAGCTAGTCTTATCTTGCACTGGCTGAAAAGCTTCATTTTTCTGTACGGAAAATGAAGCTATCTGACTTATCTTCATGGCTTGGAACTCTCAGTATCCTCCCCCTTCAATTCAACCCCCATTACACGGCGCGCGCCTCTCAATCTCTTGCCTGGTTTATCAAGCAGTGACGCCTGCTAGGGCCGCAATTATTGATCGGATTACTATAATTTCGACAATTAGGGGGGTACAAGAACCACCCCGTAGATATGACTGTATCGTTGATATGTGAAAAGTTTCTTTTACTAACCCTGCAGTTCTAGTAACATCAGAATACTGCCATACAGATGCTCCAGCCTCCAAGAGATGATAGCTGGCTCGTATGATAGCTGGCTCGTATGATGCACGCCAGACATATGGAACGTTCCTGAATCGCCTTGACCGCCTAGTCCATTCAGTGTTGGCGCCTCCACGGCGACTGCTGCATTTAACGATACGGCGGTACAGTCATCTTTATTATAATGCCAGACCATCTTTTCCAACGATCTCGCCCTACAATTTCGACAAGTATTTCTTCACCGCTTCTCTCTCCATGATCATCTCCCCATTCGCTCCCCCAGAAATCCCATCCTATCATATCCTATCTCGCGCTGACTAGAAAAGACCAATTATTATCATATCCTATCGGACATCTGGTAGGATCATTCCAAGTTTACTAGAACATTGGTCTTAGAAGTATCCCGTCATATGCGGTTCCAGATAGCGACTTACAAGAGGTAGCTCGTGTGAAGATAGACATGGCCACAACGCAGAATTGCTGGATCGTTTAGACCTTCGAGTTCACCCAGTGGTGGGTGACCACTGCATTCAACAATATGATACTATGCAGGCCATTTCAGTCGTGTTTTGTCGAACAATTACACCCCACAATTTCCATTAATACTTTACCAAATATTCAAGCCCTAGCAGCGCGGAAACGGCGTAAGAAGGGACCATCTACACCTATTCCTTCTGTTCCGACACTTTCAATTCCAAATATAATCTTGAACGTGGGTGCTCATAATAGGTTTTCCTGTGCTCGGAGACTGGATGACTTCCCGTAAGACTATTTCCGAATAAAATCGTCAGATAAATGTTAAGCGAGCACGGCCGGCAAGCGGCATCAAGTTTCTAAACGTTATTTGAAATTTGAGGAGCGTTCTAAAGGCCCTAGTTTACAACGGCCTCCCGACCCCTTTGTAAACAGGTTTTGCGCTTTATTTTCATCGGCTATCAGGGTGCAATGCGTACGTATCTTGATCCGCATTAGGATGTGAGCTTCATTGGGCCATGAGTTCATTTGTAGGTACTAAGGTAGGCTCACAGCTAACATAGCTTATATTTTCTTGTAATCTATGTGCATGCAGTACATTAGGATACTACTATGATGAATGTGAACAAATTTAGCCTTTGAACTCCTCGATCTTCGTAGGAAGCTTTATTTGTGCCTCCTTCATCTGTCTGAGAGTAGCAAGAAGAATATCGAGAGAGAATTCGAGGTAGCGGGTAAGAACAGATGGAACAACGGCAAAAATTTGCTGCAGTTGGACTTCGGGAATAGCAGACCCAAGATAATGTAGTGTCAATCCCAATGCACCAGCTGCATCCAATGAATGTGCAGGGAGACGTGGATTACCTCCAGATGAGACGTCGTTTTGAGGGATAGGTGTATGATTCCAAATTTCGGCGAAATGTTCAAGAATGAACCGAAATGTTCTAACATCGAAGCCCATAGTGGTGATAAAGGCCCGGTCTTCTTGTCCCTTCCACAAACGGATCCATGGAGATTCTAGGCGGGGGTCGGGCATAAGTTGGGGGCGTGTAAGGTAGCGACGTGACGGATTACGGCGGCGAATGTGTTCTGAGTTGTTACCATTGACGCCGAGAACGAGGGCTCCAAGAATAAGCAGATTATGCTGTGATTCTTCCCTGTCCTCCTCTTCCTGCTGTTGCAATTGAAGAAGAGAAGAGAGAAAATCATTCTCCATCCCTAACTTCAACAGCGGTTCCATTTCGAAAGAGTAGTGAGGGAGAAACAACAAGGAATTTGTGGCATAGCCACTGACTGCCAACGACGATTTGGTTACGGCTGTACAGCTGTTACGGGAACAATTTGTCAAATAAAATCGTCAAATAAAGCTCATCAAACTTTCATCGAATGGACAGCTTCCTTTTTCTTTTAGAGAATTACCTTGTGGGAAGTCATCCACTGATTCCCTGGTTCTCTGGTGTTCTTTAGACCATAGTGAACTCCCAAAAGTTTATGACCAATACTGTCCCCGACTCTGACTGAAGGGAAGGGAGGGTCCTGTCTGCAGCAATCGGACAAAAATCCACCAAAAAAACTACTCTAGGTAATTTTTTCCCGCGCTCCACGTTAGCCACGTTTCTGCTTATACATGAAACAATGACAATTTTTCTGGTCTTTTGTCTACCATCTCAATTTGCGTTGGACTTTGACCTTGAATAAAGCTTATAAGATGTCTATAATTATGTTTTTACTTTAACTTCTGTCCTGAAGATCTTCGCCGTGAACAATTGAATTGCTTGCAAATATCTGCTTTCCCACTCCATCCTGGCTCGTCAAAAAAATAAACCCTTGTTGGTGAATTTTGTATTGGAACAGTGTCACATTTTACAGCCTACCATCCAAACTGGATCTAACGCTTATGGAAGAATTTGATCCCAGTTTTATGCAAATTTTGGATCGGTTATTTATTGGTCTCTTGTCAAAGCTTTACCTGAGGATGCTGCCGACTGTGAACCACACCCCTATCATCAGGTGGAGTTTCTGCCTTCCTTGAAGCAAGCACTGTTAACATGCCCTTCCTGCAACATTGATCAATTATTGGCTTCGTTATCAGTCAAATCTACATCTCGTGCAGGCACCTTGTTTTACCGATTCAGATCACCCAGTATTAAAGCTAATATTGAATCTAATGACATTTTTACACTGTTGAGCAAGGTTTTCCAATGGCAATTTCTCAGTTTGTATATGGTCTCCAATCAGACACTTATTGAGTATTACCTTAGTGAGAACTTTGATAACATCAAGCGCAATACTTTGCATGACGTTTGCAGTTTAATATTCACTATTATGGAAGGTCACGGTGGATAAAACTATTGAGTAACCCTGTTTTCGCCAGGAAACCCTATGCAAATGTCATTCTAAGGTTTCTGTTGATTTGGCCACTGCCTGGCCGGATGCTCCATTTTCCTGGGTGCTCCCTGGGTGCTTCGAGACTTTTGCTAAGCCGCTCTTTACCTTTCCTCATCATCGGGTCAGCGCTGGCCATAGACTCTATCATTCTTAACACCTCATCAATGTAATAAATTCATTTTATTCAGTTTATCACCATGTTTTTGGCTCAGAGAGGCTAGAGCTCTCACTGTTCACCATCTTATGCCCAGGATGCCAATCCTCAGTGAACTTCAAAATAGGAGGTCTTAAAGGCAGAAGTAAGAACCATTCAGAGGTCATCTTAACCTGTTTTTTCCACCCTTCAGAGACATTGCATCTCAAACTTGCCAATATGTGTCAAGTTCCAACATAACAACGCTCTAAAATATTCCAGTGATGAGACTCAAGAGGGCAGACTCATTATCATGTACTAAGTGTAGTCCCTATTTCATCTGTTATTTGGGCAACGACGAGAAGACTAAAGAATATCAGTATCCCTGAAATCTGCCATGTGTCAGCGACTAGTTCCCCACAATACAAGGTACCAGGCGTCACAACTTCCGACTTAGGCAAAGACAAGAACGATGAGGAAAAGAGAAGATGATATTGAGAACTAGGAGGTATTGACGAGATTGAAGCTAAGGACTAAGCTATAGCTACAACTACTTATATACTACTGTACAAGCCCTAGACCCAGAACCCTATGCCCTGTACATACTGTAACAATGCATAAAACTATGAAGTACAACAGTATCGATGTCTGTAAGTAATAAGTGATTGTACATGTGTATCCAGTACCGAATGCAGCATCCTAGCATGAGGTGTGATCAAAGTGATCAAAGGATGATCGAAGGATGATTGGATGATCAAGGCCTATGATCAAGGATCAAACGATCATACAAGATCATGCATGTGTCCAATGAACTATAAAGAATGAAACATAAGTAAACAAGACAGCCACGTGCCTAAACAAGCGCGCGCTTAAGTAAGCGCCGAGATATACAAAGACAAATAGAAGAAACAGATAAGTAATAGTCCATGTGGCATGAGATAAGATAAAGTGTTCATAACACCATGCAGCAGCACACAAAATAGTTGGCTGTGAGTCACCTAATGGTACGCAATGCTTATTGGCCCAGACTGGAAGAATGTAGGGGTCGGGATTAGCTAATCTGGCTCATGGCTGTGGCATACACAGGTTCTCCCATAGTCATTGGGGGTTTCTCAATAGTTTTATCCAGTCGTGGTTATCCTCTGTCTATTCTCAGTGCCATTTTATCTGCGTTCTCTACTTTTGCAACAAATTATAATCTTGGTCTCCCTATTCCAGGCTCTCTCAACAATTGCAAACGCCTTGAAAGAAAAAAAGCACACATTCAATGACTCACAAATGAGATTCTTGCTTTAGAAGCGGCGAAAGAAATATGGCCACAGCCTGTACCTGACTCTACAATCAAAGAATGCTTTGCATCCTACCAGAATTCAATTCAATATAAACCTCTATCAGTTTGCACTTCATGTGGTGTGGAGGATTGACTGAGAAGTAGTTCATTTATTCCCCTTGCAGTGCTACCTCCACTGGACAATCTTTGCGTGACTAATAATTACATTCTGGAGCATACACCTCTTTTGCGGTTCAGATACTTACATGAATCTTTGGATGGCCTCCTTTTGGAACCTAAAGGCATTTGCACTACAGATGAATCATGTACACAATTTGAAATATATTTGTGTATTCAATGCTATGGTGCCCTTTCAAAGAACAATATGCCTCAATTGGCATTGAACAATAACTTGTATCGCAGTGAGCTCCCCCTTGATTTAAAAGATATAACCTGGGTTGAAGAGATGGCTTGTGCCTTGTATTGTACAACTGCTCATGTTGCTCATATATATGGTAGCTCCTCCGAGACAGTTCCTCTCCAAATGCGGGGTAATACATGCACACATCCAATGAATCTTTTCGCCAATGCTACTACTCTCCCTTGGTCACCTTCTGATTTGAACAATTTAATCACAATTGTTTTTATCAGCCCGTGCAAACTTCCTTGCAAAGATTGGAACAAACTTACACCTTATGTCATTCACAAACCTAAAATCATTGCACTGCTCAATTTCTTAAGGATGCATGACAAATTGTATGCTGGTCTACCTGCACCAGATCAGCGTGTATTGGATTTGCATCCTGACAATGGTCTCTTGCCAGGCCTTGAGGAGTGTATCATCTACAATCACAAAACTAATCCTGAGCAAATGTTCCAGGAGGAAACTTCGAGCTTTGATCAACATCCAGTGGAAATAATAGACAGTAATGGTGTTTTCCTTGAAAGATCTGGCAATCCAACACTATACACAGTCAAAACTTAACATCTTCTGCTTTGCGTAATATAGCAACCCAGATTCCAGTACCCCTCTCCATTACGACCTTGATCCCTTAACAGAGTATAACAATCCTTACTTGTTCCTGGGTATGTTCCCAACTCTATTCCCTCTGGGCATAGGAGGTTTTGAAGAATCAAGCCGCAATCCCTCTGTATCTCTTGACATGCATGCAAAACATCTTCTGAATCTTGGAGATTGTTGTTTCCGCTACCATTATTTTTACATATTTGTTGCACTCAATTTGATTCAACGGCGGAAAGCGCACTTGCACACGTCATCCTCTATCAAATCTATTGAGCTTTACTCCAAGGGCCTGCTCTTGACTTGAAGGACAGAACAACTGGAACAGTTAGTTTGGTCACGTTTCTTTTTAAATCAAATCATTTCTATATGTAGTCGTTTATCTATTTCCCGTGGCTGTGAGTGACGCTGCCTTTAACCTCCATCCTCTATTGACTTTGCTTTTAATTATGGGCAGGAAGTATATAATAGTCAAAGTTGTCGCTTTTCAATGTAGTACTGCAGCATGTATAATATTGTTGAAATATTGTGTATAGCTTGGGTCATTATATTTATACTTGTAGTGATATGTTCTTAGTCTTTTTTTTGGATAATGCAGCCAGTCGGGGATTGCCACAGCAGTGGCGCTAAGGATGGACTTAAATTCGAACTCAACCAAGATAAAAATTGCTATGGACATAAACCTCAGCGTACAAGCCGGTGGATGTTGATTTATGACGCCGAGGTCGTTGAGTTGGCTCTCAACGAAGTCTTTGTGGAGGGAGAAATGCATGGTCTTAGCGAGCTTGTAGCGAACCTGGATCTTCTGAAGAAAAATTAATTACTTACCTTCAAGTGTTTATCAGCAACAAGACTCCGGTTACAGGTTGTTCCGTCCAGTTATTAGAGTTACATTCCTAAATAGGAAGTAGCAGCAGTAAGTCCACACAGGACTTTAGTAGTAACGATCACACAGATTGATGGGGGACGATGGTGTTATTACAGGGTATGCTACCTAGGCTTATATACAGTCCTATGTACAAATGATATATCGGGCAAGTGGCTACTGCGTGAATATGTGTGGCTACTGTGCATATGGTAAAAGTGGGTACTGCGAGAGAGCAAGTGGATACGGCGAGAGACTGAGTGGAGTCTGCGAGACGATAACAGTGGAGTGCATGGGATGGTGATACAAACAAGTGGATACTACGAGAAAGTGTTCCATGTATAGTTCGATAAGATATATTTACCTTTGATATTCCAACACCAGTACCAGTCAGCACTAGACTATTACAGTGTCTGTAACAGAAAAAAAAAAGTCAATAAAAAGAAGAGGGTTGTGGATGCTTACTACTTAAACTTGGCGCTTTCGCGCAACAGGTGCAGCGATCGCAATGTTAATCTGACCTGCTTACCAACTGCTTCCTTTCATTCCTATGGACCACCACTCGAGCTTCAAGGCCCAACCATCACAACTATTGTACTTCAACTTGATCAATGCATAGTTCGCAATACACTTAGGCATCATTAGCAACCCGGGCCGTGTTCTGCATCAGCAAAACATGTATGATGTGGCCAGCTCTTGCAAGTGCTGGACAGTGTCTCCAGAGCTCCAGCGCTCCAACACCCAGATGGTCCGGCCGGCGCTGGCCAGAGCTCCCAGAGGCCTCAAAATTGCCTTATTTGAAAATTAAAATAAAATGTCATACAATTTTATATTTTTGACAGCACTGGCAAGTGCTGGCCGGTTCTGGCCAGTGCTGGGGGCTCTGGGAGCGCCGGGAATTTTATGTATTGCTGTCAAAATTAAAATGCAAAATACAGGGTTTGCTGATGTGCCAAAAGAACTTGGATCACTGCATTCTGAGTACAACAGCTTCCAAGTTGGGTATAATTCAATACTCTGCACTGATCAAAAGGCGCGGCTATCTATTTGCTCTTCATGCCTTGGAACTCCCAATATCCCCCTCCTTCAGTACAGCTCCCATTATCCAGACTCAGTGCGAGGTCCCCTCAATCTCATGACTGGTTGATCAACCAAGGGCCGCAATGGTCTTTAAACACCCTATTATTTGGGCTAGGCTTAATTACGACGATTGGGGGGTACAAGAGCAGCTCTGTAGCTGTAACCGTAACTGGGGTACTTGCGGTACTATTATCGTTCATGTGAGTTTCTTTTATCCTGCAATTTGCAGTCTATTGCATTTCAGAGTATTGATTTTTGTCACACTAAAGATTGTTTATCCTCTCCAAATTGTCCGAGTCACGCACGAGTTCGGACTCTTTTCGTCTGCAACAGCTGGAGGAGCAACTGGATCGTATAAATATAGAGATGGTCACAGTACAAAACATTGCCACATCGCTCAGATCTCCAGCCAGTGGAGCAGATGATCGCTTACAAGAGGTAGAAGAGCAATTAGCTCGTATGCTGGCGGACACGGTGGCATTGCGGAACCTTGCCGAATGGCTAAGACCGTCGAGTCTCACCAGCGAGGCCTTACAGCCCTCTTTAGTATCGGATGGTTTTTCCCAACGATCTCACCCTACAATCTCGACAAGTCTTTCTCCATCATCTCGCCTCTCTCCGTCGTCATCTCCCCGTTCGGGTACCCCAGATGATTACTTACAAGAGGTTGAAGAACAACTGGTTCGTATGGCGTCAGAGATGGCCACGGTGCGGAATGTTGCTGAATCGCTTAGACCTCCAAGTCCATTCAGTGGTGGTGCTTCCACGGTGACCACTGCACTCAGCAATACGGTACGGTCGTCTCTAACACCAGACTCGTCGAGTATTTCTCCGCCATTTCTTCCCTCTCCACGGTCATTTCCTCGTTCGGGTACGCCAGATGATGACTTACAAGAGGTGGAAGAGCAGTTGGCTCCTATGACGACAAAGGTGGCCTCCCTCAGACCTCCGAGTCCGTTCAGTGAAGCCTACATGGCATACATTGCATTCAACAACACCACAGAAATGGATATTGCTGACTCGCATGGAACTTCAATTCCATTCAGTGGAACCTCCATCACGACGGATACTGAAGATGACTGTTCCGCACCGAATGCAGACCACCAACAATCTCATGGTCTCCCTACAATTTCTTCGATTATCTCCACAAATGACACCAAGGCGAGGATTACATTTAACGATACTGTGCAGCCATCCGTAGTACCAGACCATCTCTCCGCCATTTCTACGAATATGTCACCAAGTGTTCAGGCAGTAGTGCGGAGAGTCTATACCTGTTCCATCTCAGGCTGTTCTGCCACTTTCACTGCCAGACATAATCTCAAGCGTGAGTGCCTTCAACAGCTTTTCCCTCTGCAATGACTGATCGCCTCCCTGGTATTCTTTAGACCACGAAAATTCCCATAGAGGCTTAAAGCGTTTTATTTGCTCATACTGTGGATCGGAATTCGCACACGGGCAAAGTAAGACTCGCCATGAACGGAATTCATGTCCTCAGCGCTCCCTAATAAAAGTACTCTCCATCGACGTCCGCAATGTGTGGCATTGATACGGTAGTTTCTCTCTACAGTATCGAACACGAATACATATTATATATACCTAGTCTCAACCAGGGTATTTATATCATCGCTCAAGTAATCTTGACTCCAAGATGCTAGTCCGACCTATGAGAAAAGGATTTTCAATCATAATTCGGCACCATCATGGTCACGGCTTCGGAATCACTAGTGATTTCCTGAGAAATGAGATTGAATCGACAGAGGTAGATGCTCCAATATTGGAATCGTTGGGAACGATAGGTGATGCCTCCGAGTCGTGAGGTCGTGAAACAGTGGATAACATACTCCCACTCCGAGGTGCAGCAATGCTACTC
Source organism: Gymnopus androsaceus JB14 (assembly GCA_009733575.1). NCBI lineage: Eukaryota > Fungi > Basidiomycota > Agaricomycetes > Agaricales > Omphalotaceae > Gymnopus > Gymnopus androsaceus. The sequence goes on along the minus strand of ML769417.1, from coordinate 273,301 downwards.
GACTCGGATTTTCCGGTAAACTCGATGAGAACTATGATTGTTTTTGCGACCCGTGCTAGTGATTTGGGGGAGGACTTGATCAGGTCATCTTGTTGAAATAGATCTTCGTTGGGTAGACCATATGAGGAACAAGCTGCAAGGAACTTTGTAATGTTTGAATCGGAGTCGGGTTGAATAATGGGACTCGACCGGAGTTTATTCATTAGCCTGCCGTCAAGAAAGAGAAAAAGAGAAAAGTAGTACTACTAGTCAGTTGATTATCGTTGGAAAACTAACAACGCACATGCACAACACAAATCCGTCTTGAAGGGCCTTGGAAAAGATCACTTCTACCTGTCGATCACCGGGCATGGAACTTGCTTCAATGCAAGTTGACAACCTGGCCATCCGGAGCTCCACGCCATCCCAATCCCTCTTCCCACTATCCGTCTGCCTCATATATTCGGGTGGTGTAGACATCTCCTTCCATAACATGGATATTGCAGTCCTTATGGTTTCTCGACGTTCACCCCCAGGATGAATTTGGGCCCAAGCAGGGAGTGCCAAGGATTCTATCGAGTCGTGACGACTCCTAAGACTAAGAACAATCAGCGACTCCTCTGAAGATGGAGGTGTCGGCATCAAGTTGGGGTCAGGCTGCCAAGTCGCCCAGCTCCGATAGGCAAAAGAACGTCCACGCTGTAGTTCAGGTGGTTCAAGTTCTGCAGACTGAGATGATTCGGCTAATGAGTCCAAGTCTGAGCTATCTAAGCCCGAAACACCAATTATCGTCTCCTCCTGATTGAGAGAAGTGCTGGATGATAGATCAGTCAAAGCAATTTGTAAAAAATCGGATATCTCTTGAGCAGTCGGACGAGACGCAGGTTGTTCGGTCCAGCACCGAGTCGTAAGATCCCAGATGCGATCTGGATACCAGACGTTCTGAGGCCGAGCTGGTCGTTCACCCAGCATCAGACTGTATATTATCGCTGGGTCTGTTGTTTTGTCGTGAAACGGTATTTGCAGTGTCAGAATCTAAGTTTGGAGGCATTCATTAGGATTACGATCGCCAGGATAGGAAAGTACTACCTCAAGAACCGTGCATCCAAAAGCATAGATATCTCTCGAAGTATGATGCGTGGCTGGTTTAGCTGAATTATGGAGAATTATGAGTTCTGGTGCCATCCAACGCGTCGTGCCTTTGGTCATCGCACTTGTTGTAGCATTGGAGAACGTCCGAGAATCAGAAATGACCAGAGTCAGGCCGAAATCTGCAAGACAGCAGCGGAAGTCGTCGGAGACGAGGATGTTCGCCTGTAAAATTTGCATGTTCAATAGCTGGGAGCGGTTGAAGCAGATATATAAACATACGCCTCGAATATCTCCGTGTAGAATCGGTGGATCCCTCGAGTGTAAGTAGGACAAACCTGCTGCGACCTCGGACAGCTAGAACGAAAATCAATGAAGAGCATCCTCAGTCAAAATTTCTATCATGCTTACCACCCTACGTCGATCATGGGTCGGATTTTTTCTTAGGAACGTGATGATGTCCTTATTTTCCATCCAAGGGGAGATAAGACAGAACGAGGGCGAGAAAAGTTCTACATTGATACCTAGCAATGGCAGAATATTCGGATGCTGGAGCTGCCTCCATATGAGGGCTTCATTGCAGAATTCCTAGTTTGCTGTCGGACAGAATCGCAAATGAAAGGTCTCGGGAACCTCACCTTTCGAATCTTGTCGCGGATTTCTTCATCCTGTTCCATAACAAGTCGAAGAACCTTTAGACACACGCGTCGTTCTCCCACTGTTCCGCGGTAGATATCCTTTCGGTCCGTCGATTAAGAGATCTTATGCATTCCATTATGAGTAGCGACTCACTGCAAATCCGCCACCTCCAACTGCATGTCGTCCATCTTGCTTAACGTTCTGAATTACCAACGAAGATGGAAAGACCTTGTAGATCACTGATAATTGACGAAGAGTCCGCAAACATCTCTTATAATACACTCCGGTAGTACCAAAGACGGCGTGATGAGTATTAGACTTAAGGTGTGTTGTGGAATCCAATTCCTTTATAACAAAGATTAGTTATAGCGAAGGGAATCTATTGACTGAGAGGCTTACCATCTGTAGATACTCCATAACCTCCTGTACCAACGTTTCCTGTACTATCACAAGCTTGTCCGAAAAGCCTTGGGTCAGCCGAGTTTGCCAGCACAAGTCGAAAATTCCCCGTTGAAGGTCTGCGGCGGTATTCATGGACAATAGGTGTATGGGCGGAGCTAATTCCATGGAATGTATGTAAGGACTTTTATTGAACGGTTGGAAAGAAAGAACAATCACTAAACCTGTAAGGAAGCGGTTTTTGCTGCTGTCCAACGAAGCACTTGAAAGAGATGGTGTTGAGTATTGGTGTACATCAGTTGGTGGTTCGCTTCGAGATGCATCGGAAGATATTGGACTGGGAGGCAGGGTAGGAACCGTGGTTTTGTACGCTGTATTTTGTTCAATCGAGCTCTCTATCAGGCTTTGCGAGTTAGATAGAGGAGGGTACTGAGACTCGATGAACTCTGGAGAATAGGTAGATCTATGATGGGCGGAAGACCCGGATGCTACAGGCTTCCTATCCGCTCGAATAGTACCCGTTACTGATGAACCAGTAGAGACTGAAGACATATCCGAAGGGGCACGACTCCTTATTTTGAGCTTCCGCATGAAACCCATGAGCTGGACCTTCAGTCTATCACCTCCTGAACTATCTTTCGGCGGGTACTTAGTTTTTGCAATCAAATTTTTGGATGACCCCACGACGGATTCCTGCAGTAAATAAGCAAAGATGGACTGTTTTGATCAGAAGCGTGTAAAACTGACGCGCATAGAAAGATCCTTCGGATCGGATTGTACCACTGGCTGGTTAGGAGGAAATGAATCTAAGAAATCCGATTCCTATATTTAAACTCGGTGAGAGTAGAATATGTTAAACAGAAGCATATAAACTCACCCGCCTGGAAAGGCTGATTCTGGTTCTCGCGTCCATTTCCTTTGCCTAAGCTCTCCTATACTACTATTCACTAATACTATTCTATAGGGCTGTCCGACGCCGCGTCGGGCCTTGCGCTTCTAGAGAATCCAACTTTTGGAGGTTTGAGCTACGAGATCCTCAAAAGAAAACCGGCTGAAGGCAGTGAGAATAAGTGTGAGACTAAGCAGGTGAAACGGGTTGGGAGAGCAAAGCAAAGCTAGTGTAATGTATTCAGAGCGGCGGTGACTCGTGTCCTCGCGCGCTTGTTTGTAGCGCTTACCAACATCTTGTTTCTAGGATGCGCTAGGGCAGTAACTCGCGATTCCGGATGCGCTAGGGCTGTGCTAGGACAGTAACTCGCGATTCCGAATGCTGGAACTGACAGGGGCCCGGTTCGCGCAATCATCATCCTCGTGATCCGAACGCGCTCAGACGCACTTTCTCTTCGTTACAGTCAACTTGCAAGTTGAAGAGGACAATTCCCATAATTCCTGCCTCAAATTCTATTCAGATCCTTCATCAGCAGAACCTGGGTGATCCCACAGCAAGGTCACCCTCTGTACAGAACTGGACAGCTCTGTGGCTTCTGTGGACTGTATTGGGGCTTCTGTACAGTGCTGTACAGCAACCCACAGCAATCCACAGCAATCCACAGCAATCCACAGTTCACCCAGGTTTTGCTGATGTTGTAGATGACTTGTGATTCAATAAACTCAACGAGGGTGAGCAGAGCCAGCCATTCACGGTAGTTCACAGTGGATGAGGTCTGACTATTCCAGTGTGCCAGCAGTGTGCCCAACTCGGATACTTGACTTGGAGTTGATCTGAGGATAAGCTCTCCCTAACATCCGACTATGCCTGTATGTTCGCTTGGAGCCACGACCGGAAGGCATTGCTATTGCATTGCTACATGCATCTCACACTCCAATAATATTATCGCCTATGATTGTATTATCTATTTGCCCCGCCCGAGTTCTGAACTAAAAATCTCCAGGACAACATGACCATCTCAAAACTGTTTTTAAGACGTGGAGCAATTCAAAAACTGATTAAATCTCAAAAATCATTCTGAGGACGTACAGCGGGTTACTGTATAGGGTACTGTGAGCAAATAATGGCCGAGTTATCAACATATTTCTCACATTTCACCTCATGGGGCCATTTTTCACACCTGTTAATAACAATTTTTCACAAATTTCATTCAAAGTGTTAATAACAAGTGAAAAAAGTAAAATTTCACCTGTGAATAAATAAATCGAAGTGAATAATTCTAAAAGTCATAGTTTGGGATGTCAGGCTTGCTGGAAGACTGGATTGTAGTGCTCCAGGCCTTGCCCTTAGCATTAGATTGTTCCCCAATGGGAGGCCCAGTCTCCAAGATCATATTGCAAAGTACCGGAGCAGCCAGATCAACATCTTCGTTGAGAGCAAAGGCTGTATTGTTGACCTCCCAATCTGCGACACTACATTCCGCAACAACTTCTTCATTGCACTCACTATCAGCCTCACCACTATTCTCCTTGGTCATATCCCGAAAGTTTACAACGGGTTAACACCGCGGTTTGACAGGCTCTCCAGCGATCTGCAAATGTCTGTCAGCACTGATTGGCTCCTGGTTCTCCTTAATCTTCAACCAGTTCCGCAGGAAGAACCAAATTCGTAAGCATTGTATACTTGCTTTGCTCTACTGTATTGGCTGCACTGGAAGTGGGTAGAATTCTGTAGAATTTGAATAAAAGATTCAAACCTTTCTAGCTTTTCCGGAATGGTTCTGGGAGGCTCTGCCATTTCGACGTAGTAGCAACGAGTGGGAATGCTGTGAATCTGCAGGTTTTATTTTATTTTTCCGCCCTACTTGATACGCGTGCGGCGCCCTTGTGTGTTGCATAGAAGTCTTAAAAAGTCAATTCTTTTTCAAATTGTAACATTTTAGGCATATCTAGCACTGCCAATAGTGCCTCATTGAGATTCAATTTTCACATATTTTCACATACTCTCTGGGGGTCCTCTGTTAATAACTGTTAATAACATGTTAATAACATATGTGAAAAATGCATGTGAGAAAATAGGCCATTTCTCACTGTACCCTAAGCGGGTAATACACTCTAAATCCTTTTCAGAAAGAAAGTGACCTTCGCGTCAGAGGAGACTGCGGCTCTGACATTGCAGTGGAATGAAGATTAGATTAGTGGAACCACCTACTGAAACACCGGTCTCTTTAAGTCTCTTTACCTGCAGAATACGGAGATGAATATGTATGTAATGACCCTGCAAAAGAACGAGTCGCGCCAAAACTTGTGGGTCCTTATAAGGATATTCTCTTCTACCTTTATCGTCAGTTCTTTCTCTGCTACTATTATGCCCGTATTACCCTCAAGTTTTCCTCTGCCCACTTTTGACCATCTAGGTGCTTCAATATCACCTAATATCAACGCTCGATTCGTCGCGTCCCAATGGTTCAAAATGTTCGTCGCGTGTGTTGAGGCTGGCGATGTGGAAGGCGTCATGTTGGAATATCAAAGGTAAATATATCTTATTGAACTATACATGGAACACTTTCTCGTAGTATCCACTTGTTTGTATCACCATCCCATGCACTCCACTGTTACCGTCTCGCAGACTCCACATAGTCTCTCGCTGTATCCACTTGCTCTCTCGCAGTACCCACTATACCGTATGGACAGTAGCCACAAGTATTCACGCAGTAGCCACTTACCCGATATATTGTTTGTACTTAGGACTGTATATAAGCTTAGGTACCATACCCTGTAATAACACCGTTGTCCCCCATCGATCTGTGTGATCGTACTACTAAGTCCTGTGTGGACTTACTGCTGCTACTTCCTTTTTAGGAACGTAACTCTAATAGGTTATGAGCCCCGGCCTTGGCCATTGACGCATCATATTGTCATAACGCTTGTTCATGCCACCCAGGCCAGACCCTCCACCACTACAAACTTGACAGGAGATAAAATCACAACAAGCACCACCACCAGTAACTTGACAACGTTCCATTGCATCGGAACAAGCCAGCTCATCGAGTAGCAAAGCTGTAACACCACAGCAGAGATCAGCACCATTACCTCCCACAGACGACACTGTTCCTTGTAAAGGACACCCACACATTTTTGATATCAACAAATTAGTTGACAGATACAAAAGGCGAACCACTGGAAGGTGGAGCCAGTGCGACAAACAACATTGCCTAAACCGATACGACGTACTTTGGACAGGTAAATTAGCAGATTTTGCGAAACCTATCATGAAAGAGCAGGAGCAAATCATCAGAAGTCACCTACGACACATCGCTGACAACAACGAAGACAACGACGAAGAAGAGGATACTGAAGCACCTGTTGCTCAGCCTATAGCATCATCCTCACAACAGCATACTCCCACTCCAACACAATCACCTGCACCGAAACGCGAACCAACCCCACCTACACCTCCACAACCATCTCCACAGGGCACCGCACCCCAATTTCCATATTCAAATACGGAACCACCTTCTCCACATAGATCCCCATCGCCATCAGATCCCGGATCACCAGGCGCTTTAATTGCTGATTCCGACGATGACAACGAAATGTCTAAAGCAAATAAAGCCTTTGATAAGGTTACAACCTTAAAGTCAGACGGATCAAATTGGGACACATGGAAAACTCGAGTGGAATTCGCAGCCAGATCTATCGGCTATCAGCGTTATTTGGAATGGAATCCGCAACCTGATCTTGCCCAAGGATCAAACGACGAGCATAGGGGAAAGGATAGTGATTTGCTTAATGCAATCATTGGCAGGTTATCGGATGGAATATTCCGAAGGTATAGGCACTACGACAACACGAAGCAGTTGTGGGAAAATTTACTCGCTGATTATGATTCTAAAAACGCTCTTACTGAATCATTTTTACAAAGATGACTTCACACCATGCGATGCACGGACCCATCCAAGGTCAATAAACATTTGGATGACATGATCAGCATCCGCGATGACCTCACAACTAGGGGAATCGATATCAATGACGATATATTCGTCAACACCATCATGTCCTCTCTCCCCGACACCTTCAAAGCTACGATAAATGCATTGGCTGTTTTCTCCGCTAAATCCGACAAGAAACTCAGTCCTGCGGAGCTCATCTCTACAATTCGTGCCGAATCAATGGTACACCAAATGCGACATGATCACAAGAAGGAATCGGCAAACTATGCCGGTAACAGGGGAAGAGGAGGTTTCTGAAGTCGTGGAAATTCCTTTAGGGGAAATTCCCGAGGCAGAGGCAGAGGCCGCGGAGGATCAACAAGTCGTCAGGACTCCATTTGTTACAACTGCAGAGGTAAAGGTCACTTTGGAAATCAATGTCCATCGGAGAAACGCAGTCAGGCCAACAAGGCCAAGGAGACGAAGGCTCCTAAAGAGAAGCAGAAGAAGAAGTCGGATGGAAACTGGAGAGATAGGCCAAAGAACAGCGAAGTGGCATCCTCATCTATGATTGAGGAAGTACCAGAGTCATCATGGGCAGCAATCAAAATTCCTGCTAAGCATGGGAATCTTGTTTTTGATTTTTCCGAAATAGCTGATAAATTCGAATTAGCTCTTTCATCGCCGAGCGATCACAGATGTCAGAAATACAATTCTGATATAGTGCAAAACATCAAAGTCGACAGTCCGCCACCTCTCACTCTTAACAATGAAGAGGAGGAAGAAGTATACGTCGACGCTTACGCTGCAGCCCATAGTTACGGAGCAATTCTTTTTGACTCCGGATGCTCTACCCACATGACGCCACTCACCGACGAACTCAGGAATCAACGGGAGATTCCAACACGAGTCATCCAGGCCGCTAACGCGGAAACCTTCACGGCAAACATCTCTGGCACACTCCATCTGGGACTTCCAACATTTGAACAAGAAATAAGAATGTTAAAGCTCCCCAACACCCTTCTATGTCCAGACACTCCCAACACACTCGTATCACTGGGAAAACTCGACAATGATGGTTATGCCATCCACACCGCTAATGGTAAAATGACGATCAGAGATCGCCAGGGAAATCTCGTGGGAGTTATCCCAAAGACTAACGGACTATACCAGATCCCATCACGGGAACATGCTTATTCAACTAAGATCGGCAGATTGGTATCTCTTTACGAGGCACACTGCATCTTAGGTCACCTTAACTATGCTTACGTGAAGCATATGTTCCAAGACAACCAGGTTTGTGGAATCGGATTGGATCTGAAGCAAATGGACAAACCAGAATGCCGCGCTTGTATGCTTGGGAAAGCATCTAGGTATCCTATCGCTCAGGTGTGATCATCTCCACGTGCGGAAAATTTTGGAGACGTCTTCTACATGGACGTGTGGGGACCATCACAAGTCAGGACAGTAAACCATTGCACTTACACACTGACTTTAGTTGATGAAGCAACTGATTGGTTGGAGGAACCCCAAATGAAGTTGAAAGACGAGTCATTCGCACAGTACGTGGTTCTCCAAACAGGTCTCCGAACTCAATACGGCACAACTGTTAAAGCTCTCCACTCTGATCGAGGAGGAGAATTTCTCAGTAACGAATTCACGGCATATCTGGAACGCATTCACTGTGAGCGCCAATCAGGGTAATTAGTGTCCAATTTTTGAGTGAAAAGGAACATTCAACCTAATTTGGGGGACTTTTAGGTTGATGTCAATTTCGGCCATTTCGTCAAATTTCGCAGGTGATTTTTCAGGTGAAAATCAACCAACCGGAGACATCGGCTTCCGGGCGCTTCTTCGACTTGGTCGTTTTAAAAAAAATATATGATGCCACATACTCTGCCACGTAACACTTCAAGTTCAACAGCAACATCGACATGCCCACCTTGCACCCACCTTGTCTCAGGACTTCAATGATTCAAGCAATTCTCAAGATTTCATACATTGTACTAGTATGGCCTCTTTGCAGCAACTTAACCTCAGTCTTGATTCAAGATAGATTTGAAGAATCTCAAGCACTCAAGCCTCGAAGGAGTATTCACTCATCAATTTTGGATTCAAAGTGTTCCTGTTGATTGTGGGGCGATCATTGGAGTCTAGAGGGTTATTAGGGGATGATATCAATATTGAGACTGGTTGCGCGTTGGTTGGGAGTGATGGTTTGTGAGTATGAGTGTTTATTCTTGAATGCTTCATTGATCCTTATATTTGCTTCCAGTTTCCCTATTCTTATTTGCTACGTTGCCGTTGAATTCGTTCATAATACATTCGACGGTTCTAACACAGCATTGTTCTTGATTTGGTTCATTTGTTACTCTATCACCGAGGTCGATGGTTTGTTCTGGATCTACAAAGTACTAGTTACTGCATATATGTTTACCAATAATGAATAAAATATTGTTTTATATAACTATACTCATAGTCATATTCGACCGTTATAAGAATGAGATTCAACCTAGAGGTTGGATGCGTGAAAGCTTGATTTTAGGCACTTTTCAACCTACAGACAGTGGGGAACAAAAATGGCAGGCAAAAATCCAAAGGTGATTTTGCGCAAAATAGGATGCGAATCATCCTATAGCAACCTGGATTCCATTCAACCTACACATCACTCAACATTTGGATCATTCCTAACCTTTGGTAGGTTGATTTCATAGGTTGAAATCTGATCTATGTGAACTACACAGTGATTGGGACACAACGACGTCTCATGGTACACGACACCCCGGAACACAATGGTATAGCTGAACGCGCACATCGAACGTTGCTGAACGCAGTTCGAAGTCTTTTGATCTCATCAGGACTCCCGAAATGGCTTTGGGGATTCATGATGAAATATGCGGTATATGTTTGGAACAGGATGCCGAAGAAAGCCATTGGAATGGCCACGCCATACAAGAAACGGTTTGGTATTAAACCAGACATTACTAATCTTCGAATCTTTGGTAGTATTGTTTACGTTAAACGAGAAAAGGAACCCGGCAAATTGGAACCACAGGCTCAGGAAGGATGCTGGATAGGACTCGAACCCGAATCGAATGGTCACTACATCTACTGGCCAACACGTCACACTGTCACAACGGAGAGGAACGTAGTTTTCTCTGACAGGCAGATCCAACCCGTTGAAGGGGAGGATGGAAATTTGGGAAATTTAGAAACATCGGTCACCGAGTCGGAACAGCCTGTTATACCAGTTCCAGAAGAAATCGCCAAACCAATTGCACCAGACGGAGTATCTGGGAAATGAGTCAGACGACCCACCAAGAAGATCAGGGACGTCATTGAAGGACTTGGAGAAGGAAGTGATGAGTTGCGACATCTTACCGCATCTCTAGGTCAGGTAACATCAGAAATTGAATCTGATCCTTTATCTGTTGCAGAAGCTATGCAACAACCTGACAGCTCCAAATGGTACGATGCCATGAAGGACGAAATCTCCAGACTCCAGGAGCGTGGAACCTATACAATTGTCACTCCACCCCAGATGCCAATATTCTCACATCCAAATGGGTCTATCGGACCAAGAAGGATGAACGAGGTCACATTACAGGACACCGAGCTCGTCTTGTTGTATGTGGATTTAATCAGATCCCAGACGTTGACTACTTCCCAGATGAAACCTTTGCATCTGTTGCAAAACTTGCATCAGCCCGTGCTATACTTAGCATTGGAGCTGAGAAGAACATGATTATTCACCAAATGGACGTGAAATCAGCTTACCTTTATGGGAAATTGGAGAAGGCACCTCCAGGCATTGATATAGGGGTAAAACCAGGTCAAACCTTATGGCTCAAACTCGCACTTTACGGACTTAAACAAGCCAGTCGACGATGGTACATGCGATTCAGGGAAATCATGACCCAACTAGGGTTTAAACGGTCTGATTTTGATCATGCTGTTTTCTATCGCACTAATCCCTTCACCATCATTTTCATACATGTTGACAACATGACATTGGTTACTGAAACCCTGGCCATCATGGAGAAACTAAAGAAAGATATTGGGGCAATAATCGAAGTTGTTGATTCCGGAGAAATCCATTGGCTACTTGGGATCAAAATCCGAAGATCTCTCCATAATAGGACGTTTCACCTATCCCAGCGGTCATACATTGACGCCATACTCTCTCGCTATGGATTCTCGGATATAAAGCCACTCTCTATTCCCTTCAATCCCCACATTCACCTCACTAAAGACCAATCACCCAAAACGGTTGAGGATATTGCTTTTATGCGTGACAAACCCTACAGAGAGGCCCTTGGCGCTCTCCAGTACTTATCCGTCACTACGAGACCTGACATCACGTATGCAGTCTCTATCCTTGCCCGCTTTTCACAAAACCCCGGCATCACTCATTGGAATGGTGTACGCCGTGTCTACGCCTATCTCAAATACACTTGAGACTTTTGGCTCAGTACGAGCAACCAGGAAACAGTCCAAGGCTATACGGATGCGGATGGTATGTCCCAAGAGGATCAACATGCTATTTCCGGGTACGTTTTTATGTTGAATGGCGGAGCAGTATCTTGGTCGTCGAAATGACAGGATACCATTTCTTTATCCACTATTGAAGCCAAGTATATCGCTTTGACCCATGCGGCAAAGGAAGCGATCTGGCTTAGGAATCTTTTGTTGGAAATCTTTGGTCCAATTACTCATGCGATCCCTATCAAGTCAGACAATCAGTCTGCCATTGCATTGGCAAAGGATGATCGTTTTCACGCTAGGACCAAACACATTGATATCCAATACCACTTCATCCGCTATGTCATCGAGGAAGGTAAAATTCGTCTCACATACTGCCCTACCAAAAATATGACGGCAGACATCTTCACCAAAGCCTTACCTTCGATGAAAGCCAAACACTTTGCAGCATCCATGGGATTAGCAAAGGTTTGAAGGGGAGTGTTGGAATATCAAAGGTAAATATATCTTATCGAACTATACATGGAATGCTTTCTCGTAGTATCCACTTGTTTGTATCACCATCCCATGCACTCCACTGTTATCGTCTCGCAGACTCCACATAGTCTCTCGCCGTATCCACTTGCTCTCTCGCAGTACCCACTATACCGTATGGACAGTAGCCACAAGTATTCACGCAGTAGCCACTTACCCGATATATCATTTGTACTTAGGACTGTATATAAGCTTAGGTACCATACCCTGTAAGAACACCATTGTCCCCCATCAATCTGTGTGATCGTACTACTAAGTCCTGTGTGGACTTACTGCTGCTACTTCCTTTTTAGGAACGTAACTCTAATACGTCATCGAACTCTTCATTCCTGAATCCTACTGGTGTGATATCCTCGCCCTCACCTGGGATTTTTGCACTTTCTTCGGCAGCGATAATATCAAACAATTCCTTAAAGATCGTTTATTGGTTTCCCAACTTAAAGAATTCACCCTTCGTGAAGAGTACCTTGGATTACACCAACCCTACCCAGACCTCGGATGGATATCCTTCTGTTAGGTCGTGTCGCAATGGTCTAGCCAGGAGACCTCGGTATTTAGGTACGTGTTAGATATTTACTTAGAAGAGTTGTTTCTGATGTAAATCGCTAGGCAGAAGTTCCACTCGGACGTCGCGTCAAAAATCGATAGATAGAGAAGTGATGTTGATATTAGAGGCTTACCATTGTATTAGAAGTCGAATATAGTATATTCGGCTTGTAAAGAAAGTTAATAGGTTCGGGGATTGTGTTCTGAGAGATTTAAGAAAATAAGAGGATTTTTTGAGAAGGGGAAACTGGGTCTATTGTGCAAAATAACTAATCTGAGTGTTACAAGGGTTCGTATCTAGTTTATATAGGTGTCTCGGCCGTGAACGCGAGGCCTGGCACAGTTGCAAAGCTTGTGCATGGGTACTACGCGACTAAGCCGCCGTTTGCGAAGCAAACGGTTTGTTAAACGTCAACAAGGGAGTCATACCTTAAGACCTAGGTACGACTCTTATTGATAGACGGGAGTGCACCAATGTAGAGTAAAAGTATTGGTCCGGGAAGTGGTTCGAGAGTGAAGGTTGATGGTCAAAAGGACAGAAATATGACGAGAAGTTTGTAGTGCGCAGCGAATGGATCAGCGTAGTGGTGGAAATAATGCCGACGATGCGTAGTATAAGTGTTATTGGGATTATGCAATTACGTGTGGATTATGCCGGAGAGTTCTGTAAACGGTAAGCCGAAATATGGTCGTTGATACTTGTTACCTTGTTGTTGTCGTGGAGAGAGCGATATAAGGGAACCTAGAAGGAGCATTGCTGGAAAAGAAAGTGAGCGGAACGTTTGACAGGGTTAACGTGTTAACAGGCGGATCAATGCGTTAGGAAGTGCGACACTTCCTAACATTACCCCCTCCTCAAGGCTGGAATCCTTTCTGAAATGCGCCCAATTTGAGTGTACTAGGTTGTAGTGAAGAGTAAAGATGTAGTGGAGATTTTTGAGTTCTTTCGCCAGAAGTATCTTCGACTTTTGTTTTAAGAATTTTTGTGAAGATTGTTTGGGCAACGCAACGAGTGTCGAACCATTTCGTCCTTGTTCGCGGTTAGGCCTATTAATGGTGAGGGTTAGCGTATAAAGGCTCTGACGACGATTCTTAGACTCTCATCTTATGCCCTCTTTTTCCAATGCATCCAGTCCATCGATGCCTCCTCTGGAGGCTCTCCCAATTAATTCTCCCAACCCTCCCTCCTATGCCGCGACAACCGGAAACAACCGCGTCCTTGCATTTCATTCTCCTGAGTGGGTTTCCTTTGTTGTTGAGGCTTGTGGGTTATCCTGATGATCGCGGTAGAGCAGAGGGATTCTTTGTTTATTGCCATCAATGCCCGCATGGAAATAACTGCTCGGCAAGGCAACAACTCGGATGGCAACTTCACCAGAACCATATCCAGGGGATGTAAGCGCCCATCTTCTTCTTTCTCTTACTTTTCTGACTTTCGTTGTTACAGGAGACTTCAAGTGGCGCGGAACGGTACATATTCTTGAGCATTTGACCAACTGGTTCTAATGGTCTACATTTTTTCTAGAGAATCGTGTTCTCCACAATGTCTGCAACCAACACAGTGCGGAGCTGAACAATCTCTGCAACTTGTCCACTCGTTTGTGTGCCTCGAACATCAGGAACGACGTTCAGAACGTATCAAGCTTATTTATTCACAAGTTGCAGACCGAAATTATGAAAAGCCGTGGTCTCGAAGTAGCCCGTCGTAGTCCGGAACTTTGTACTGTGTTGGATGCTTTTGAAGGTTTGACTATCAAGGCCGGAATTGATTTCATGTGCATTTTTGCAGCGCAAGATGCAATTTCGGATGGCAATCCTGTGGACCATTCCTTGATTTGCCGTTATCTAACTTGGCCTTATCCAACGATGGATGTGACGCTTACCAGTGTTCCGTGGATGTAAGTACTTTTGTTGGTCATTTAACTGTTTTTTATGGTTGGCTTATTTAATTTTTTCGTCAGTTTGTCGCCTCATCCGGCCCACCATTCGTCGAATGCAAGGGAGAATGATCCTTCCGTGACTCCAGATGCGTACTTATCACGTTAAGGGGAATTCTATTGACTCAAAAATTTCTTTTTGCAGACAATTCTGTTCCCCGTTCTTCTGGTCCCAACCGTCGTCGTCCTAGAGGTCCTTGTCACCGCCATTTATCTTGTTCTTCCCCAGATATTCAGTTGGAAGTTTTGGATGTGAGATACGACAGTTATGAAGTCGAGGGAAATTCCATACAGGGCTCCGCTGGTCTCCGTTCCCCTTGATCCTTCCCATTTCCCTGTTTGTGTCTCTACTATTCCTGTCCACTCTTTTAGAAAACCCCTAGACTTAATCTACGTCAATGCAATTTCGTGTTTTGTATTAACCTATGTGTGAACTATTGGAAAACCTTTTCGCTGTCGTAATGGTCTTGACCCCACATTCCTTTTCTCGATTCTCGTTCTAACGTTTCCATTGCAATTTTCATAGCATGAGGTATATTTGGATGTGACTCTTGGAATTTGCGTAGAAGTTGGACGGCTCCAGGTAAATTCGATAATGATTCCCAGCTGTCATCTTCTGGCCCATAACCTTGCCATCAAACCAGAAACTGTACTCCTCGTCCCTGTCTCCTCGAATTCAAGATTTGTTCAACAGCGTACACATTATCGTCTTCGATCTCGACAGGCGGCGGTGGAGGTGGTTTTCGGTTCGGGAATTCATCAGGGTGATCGAGCTCCAGCAATGATACATGGAACACATTGTGGATCCCCTTCAAATTTAAAGGGAGTTTTAACCGGTAAGCATGGGTTGAGATTCGTTCGATAATTTTGAAGGGTCCTAATCTTTTCCAGTCTAGCTTTCTCATTTGCCTCTTCGTTCGGATGTTTTCAGTGCTGAGCCACACTTTTTGTCCAACCTGCCACTGTGGTGTTTTCTCGCGTCTTTTGTTAGTGTGTGTCTCGGCCTCCTTATTGGCTTTTTGAATTCTTTCCTTCAGATATTTGTGCAATTTGCCCGAATCTTCAGCGACAATGTGTGCTGCATGGTTTGGGACGCGATTGATGGATATAGAAAGCCATGGGTTATATCCTTTGTTTGCGAAGAAAGGAGAAACACCTTTGGCTGCCAGATTGATACATCAGACAAGGGACATCCTGCATTTTTCAGGATACATCAGAATGTATGATCTCCCTTCCCCTATAAAGTACCCTCAGTTGCAGATCGGGCCCACCTTACGTGGGCGGGGGCATTGCCACCCCACCATGATCCTCACCATGACCCATACTACCCCTGCCACCTGCTCATTGTTACCTCCCGCCCTCACGCGCCATCCCGCCTTTGCATGCTTGCAAACAATTACCCAATTACATCATCAATCGCACCATCAATCTCCGCTGCCCGCACACCAACCTGCGCACTCTTCCCCTGATGTCGCGCACATCATTACCAACAGGGCTGACAGCCTTTTCTGATCAGCTCTTCGCGATGCTGTGCGTACCTTGGTCATCGTCTGCAACAATGAGTGTGATCAATTCTGAAAGTGGTGCTAAAAATCCGAAAAAAATTGCTATAAATCTACGAAAAAGCAAATTGTCCGACACGCTACATAGATGCTCGCTCGCTATAATCATACATGAAACATATCAAATCAACAAGCCTCCTGACCAGTTCACTCCTTCCCATTCCCGCTCCATCTCTTCATCATTTCCCTTATCCATTTTGCCTCCCTCCCACAGCCCCTCATCCTCTGAATCTTCCTCATCATTGTCCGAGTCCCCACTACAGCCTTCTTTGCCCAATGTTTTCACGGTGTAGCGCCCATTTCTACTCCTCTTTCGCACCTGCCTGGTCAGTTGGTCCAAAGCATTAGGAAAGATGTTGCGAGGAACCCTTGATGGAGACCGATCGCAACTCGTTATTCGCGAACGGAGCGCGAATCACTGACCAAGAGAGAGCGGCGGTTTTGGAGATGCGGATGCCCAGGGAGATGCAAATTGCATGGAGAGGGCAAAGGAACGGGGTTCGTGAAAGGAAGGTGGTTGTTTGGAACAGGTTCAGTGACAAGATTGGATAAGAAGTTTGTGGAGGCCTAGCGGAATTTAGTTAGTATATGGAGTGAAATGAAAAGAGAGGAAGTACGCACTCAGTGCATGCTGAAAGAGGTACCTGGAGAACATGAAGCAACTGGTCTCCCGTAGACTTCCTCGCCAGCCTCGACTCTGAAGTCTGCATAGCATTGAGCACGCAAGATTCCTGCTCTTCGTCCAAATCTCGAAAGATGAAGTGTCGATTTTATACTCGCAAGCTGGGCATGTGTTTTTGGGTAGAAGAGCAACCAGAGTTGAGGACCTCAATTAGGATTGATTCGGCTGACACAGAAAGGCATTGGCGAGCAGTGGCAGAGTCGAGGACACTCGCTTGATTAAATCGATCCGTCAAGTGAATGGAGAATATCATGCAGAACAGGTGAATAATGGCAAGAAGGGTGGTCCTTCGTCTTCCTCGTCACCATCTTTGCCTCCTCTTCCTGCAGCATCTCTGATGACAATGAACCAGCCTACTTGGCCGTTTTCTCTTCCTCTCTTCCCCTCACTTCAAGCTCGCATCCATACTTGGACGAACTTCCCGCCCTTCTACCCTTCTAACACCCATAGCACTAACGCGCCTCATAGGGACGGCTGTGAGGGGGTTTGGAAAGGGTATTGCACGGGTTCTTGGGCTCACTCTTCCCAATTCAGACAAATCAGCGCTAGATGCGTTGGATAGGCCATTACTCCTCATGAAACTGCTTCTTGGTCAGGATCTGGTACTCCCAGTGCCCAAAGACATGTAGATCTTTGAGAGTCGGTGTTAAACTCGCGACAGTCGACATCTGTAAACCTAAATGTAGAATCGGAAGGCGCTCTGGGCATTTTGGGTGAACTCTAGTTCCCCCTTGTTCCACGAGAGATTCCAATAACAACCTCCGTCCATCCTCCAGACTCCACTCCAATAAAGTTGGCTGCGTAGGCCTAGTCGATGGCGGGAAAGGGTTGGATTGCATAAGGAAAGTGGATAGAATACAATTCATGGAGTCTCTAGAACCGTGCGTCAGCAAAAGTAAACGGTTACAGATATCCCGCCAGATCCAGGGTCGGACCCTCGAGGATATTCTGTAATAGAGTAACTCACGGTCTTGCCTGGATATTAGAAGGTGTACGAAAAGTTCCTTGAGAATTTCAACGAGCTAGCGAGCAGCGACAGCGTCGCCTGCGGGTGATGCTCTTCTTATGTTGTTCCCTCTCATCCCCAATCCATTTGCGCCTCTTCTTCAAGCCGGAGGACATAACTTCTTCACGTTTGATATTGGACATCAATATGTAAGTGCAATCTGCATAAACGTCGTCAGAGCATGGCTCATCCCATGCTCCCTTACAGTTTCATCGATTGGTCGTTTCAATGAAAATGAATGTCTCACATGCCAACACCTATTCCGAATTGTGCCCAGGTCATGGCTCCGGGCTTTCATTATTTTGCCGTGTCGCTTGAATGGGAATCGAGGAGAAAGAAGGTAGGAAATATAGCGTGACGATGAATAGCAATTGGTTGCGGCCAACGGGGAAGATTCAGAGGAAGAGTGGCTGGGAGCGAGGCGAAATGGATGGGGGAAATGATGAAGAGATGGAGCGAGAATTGGAAGAAGCGGATTGGTCGGGACGGTCGTGGTGGGCTGAACTTGATATATTTGATACTATAGCAAGCCAGTCTAATATAGCGTATTGGACAACATATTTCTTTGTGGATTCATAGTGATTTTTTTCCGCATTTTTAGCGACATTTTAGTAAATGAGCGTGCTCGTTGTCTGCGATGGTGACCAGGGTACGCACAGCATTGCGACAAGCTGATCAGCAAAGGCTGTTGTGCACGACATCGAGGGAAGAGTGCGCGAGCTGGTGTGTGGGGAGGCGGAGATTGAAGATCAGATTGATGATGGAATCGGCGATGCGTTTCCGAGCGCCAAAGGTGGGACGGCGGGCAAGGGTGATGATCAAGGCATTGATGGTGCAATGTAACAGTGAGCAGTGTGCGGGGGTGGCGTGGTGGGTGTAGTGATGACCCACCCAGGTATGGTGGCCACCAAAACCCCTACTGGTAGGAGGAAGGGAGATCATGCATTCTGATGTATCCTGAAAAATGCAGGATCTCCCTTGTTTGATACATGATTCTAGCAGCTAGGGCTGGGAGAAACTCCCATGGCTCGATTTGGGGAATCGTTATAAACAAACTCGGCCAAAGGTAACATTTCTTCCCAGTCATTTTGGTCGTAATTGACAAATAGTCTTAAGTACTGTTCGAGAGTTTGGTTGGTTCGCTCGGTCTGACCGTCAGTTTCTGGGTGGTATGCTGTAGACATGTTTGATTTTATTCCCAACAGCTGACACAATGATTGCCAGAACATTGAAACAAAGGTTGTACCGCGGTCCGAGATGATATCTGCAGGTATTCCGTGTTTCGAGAATACATGTTTAATGAAATGTTTCGCCAATGTTGCGGAGGTATCAGTTGTATTACACGATATGAAAATGGCTTTCTTCGTGAGTCTGCAAACCACAACTAAAATCGCGTTGAAGCCATTGGATTCCGGGAGGGCCACTATGTGATCCATGGACAGAGAGCTCCATGGTCGTTTCCCAATGGGTAAGGGTTTAAGGAATCCCATAGGCTTTTGTCGTACTGATTTTGTGCGTCTGCACTCGTGACAAGAACAAATGTATTGCTCAACTTCCCGATGGATTCCTGGCCAGAAATAGGTGCGGGAAATTAATTGAATTGTTTTGTGAATGCCGGGGTGGCCTCTCAATTTATGGTCGTGATGGGCTTGTAGGATTTCCAGGCGTATGTCGGGATCAGAGGGTACGTATACTTTCCCCTCTCTTAGGAGCAATCCATCCTTGATTTTGAAGGGGCCTGGATCGTCTGTTCCTGCTTTCTTCTCCATTTTAACCCAGTAGCCATCCCGCCTTGCTTCCTTAATCCGTTGAAGTTGCAGTTCTTCATTGAGTATTAGCGATGCAAGGAGTTGTTCCAGAGGGATTAGTATTCTTTTGTTCTGGTTTATTGTATTCTGAAACTCCTTCCTTGGGTACATGTCTGGATGTCAAGTGAGTGCATCTGGTTTCACACCTAGTCTTCCCAGTCAATAGTTGATTAAAAAGTCAAAGCCAGAAAGAAATTCTGACCATCGAGCTTGGCGGCGACTCAGCTTTTGAGTAGTGGTGAAGAATTGTAGGTTGTTGTGATCCGTATACACTTGTATTGTGTATCTAGATCCCTCAAGGTAATTTCTCCACTGCTGAAATGCCTCCACTATAGCTAACAACTCTTTGTCATAGACATGGTAGTTCAGTTCTGCAGGTCCCATGGAATGACCCAAAAACGCTACAGGATGTAGGTCTTCCGTATCCAGGTGTGGTTGAGAGATTATCGCTGCGATGGCGTAGTCGGAGGCGTCTGATTCTAAGACTATTGGGAGTTTGGGATCAAAATGTCTCAGAATCGGTGCGTTCTGAAATGCTTCTTTTAACAACTCAAACATGCTTTGACACTCGGTGGTCCAGTTCCAACTGTTGTTTTTTCCTGTTAGGCATGTCAAAGGTTTGACAATTCCCGAATAGTTGTCAATGAACCTCCTATAAAAATTTGCGAAACCCAAAAAGGATTGTAATTCTTTGACTTTCATTGGAACAGGCCATTCCTGGATAGTTTTCACTTTTCCAGGGTCCATTTTGACTCCTTCCGGTGTTATGATTACGCCCAAATACTCTGTTGAATGAGTGTGAAAATCACATTTTTCGGGCTTAGCATGTAAGTTATTTGCTTGGATTCGCTGTAATACACATCTGACATGTTCAGTATGTTGATCTTCATTGTCTGAGTAAATCAGAATATCGTCGAGATAAATAACCACAAAGATATCGACCATATCGTGGAATGTACTATTCATGAAATGCTGGAAAACTGAAGGTGCATTTGTTAAACCAAAGGGCATGACAAGATATTCGAATGACCCGTACCGCGTTCAAAACGCCGTCTTCCATTCATGGCCCTCCGCAATGCATACATTATAGTACCCATCTCGAAGGTCTATCTTCGAATAGATTTTGGCGCGTCGAAGTTGATCGATAAGGTTCCCGATGAGAGGAAGGGGATACCTATCTTTTCTAGTGATTCGGTTTAAGGTCCTATAGTCAACACACAGGTGGAGTCCTCCATCTTTTTTCTTGGCAAACAGGACGGGAGCTCTGATAGGTGAGTTGGAGGATTGAATGAACCCCTTTCCTAACATCTCATTGATGTACGTTTTCAGGGCTTTTAATTCGACCTCTGACATGTTGTAAAGTTTTCCCAAAGGGAGAAGTTTATTATCCTCCGTGTCTATCCTTATATCAAACGGTCGGTGTTCAGCAAGCTTTGTGGCTTCTCCCACAGAAAATACTTTTACAAAGTTGTGATATTCAGGGGGTACGTGTTTCTTCATTGATTTGTTGAACTCATCTTTTATTCCTACACCCGATATTTTTGGTCCTACTGCTGTTTCATTGGCTTTTTCTGCGCATGGAGGGTTATTGGTGCGAGCTCCAGCAGCATGAATTCCAATAAATTCTTCAGAAATAGGTTGAATGTGGATGAGAAAAATGTCACAACCCTCCTTGATTAGAGAATAAAAGGGGATTGCCTCAATGACACTGATATTGGGTTTTTCGGATGACTGTATTGGGGAAGGGTTACGGGAATGTAGAGTTGAGTCTAAATTGTTGTATCTTTCATTAAAATGGGTGGATATATTGCTATCCATCATTGTTTTGTTGTTAACCTGAGTAGGGAGAATTATTTCATCGACTAATGATGCTGCAAGCTGTGCTTTTCCTTCGAAGGAGAACGTCAAATTATGCCAATTTATTTGGGGGTTATAACATTGTAACCATGGAAGACCAAGTACAATGGGTGCCGCGGGATGTAGAGTTGTAATTAAAAGGTCCTCCAAATGCTCAGTCCCATCCTCATAGTAGAGCACAGCACTGAACCATTGGGTGATATGCCCAGCTGAAGTTCCTTTTCCATCAAATAATGTAAGTTTCATTGGTTTCGTAAGTGGGGATATAGCGTGACTGAATTTATTAGCAAGCCTGAAATCAATGAATGATTTTGAGGCTCCTGAATCAATCAAAGTAGAAATTGAAGTATGGGTTGTAAAAAGTCGAGTAGGGATAATGAAAGCATGCTTTGCTCTCGATGTTATTACAGCGGTTTCTGGTTCTAGTACTGCGCCTAAAAGTTGTTCCGAGGATGTGATAGATGAGCTTAGTCCTCGGCCTAAGTGTCGTTGTTGTTTCCCTCAATGATATCTTCATTCCCGTCTTCAAGATCAAAACCCTGCCCTTGGTCTTCGCTCATTGTCCAGTAAGACCCATCTGGGTCTATTTCGTAAAGCACTTATGCTTCTCGTTCCTCAAAACTCTCGTCAATCGTGAACGTTGCCCTGGCGTGAGCAACCTCCGTATTCTCATCACCCTCTAAATCGGTCTCATGTTCTTCCAAACAGGCCGAATTATCTTCCAGTTCTACGCACCTGGTACATTCTGTGCAGGCAGCACAAATTATGGCAGGAGCGTTGCCATGGATAGGACAATGATATCCATAGTGACCTTTTTCTCCGCACCAAATGCATAGGCCCTCATTCATTCTCCTCTCCCGTTCTTCTTTCGAAATTGGTGGTGCTGGAGTCTTTTCAGTAGCGATTGCAGCTTTAGCAGTAGCACTCATTGTTGCTGCATTTGGATTTCTACTATTCTGGTATTGTCAATTATTACTGATAGAAGCTTCTGGAGTGTTCGTTGTTGATGCAGCAGGTGTTTCTGTTGGTTTGATGTTGTTATAATTATGTCGGTATGGAATGTATCGATTCTGATTATTTGGTGTTGACGTGGTTGGATTCCTAGAACCGGTATTCTTCAGGATTTCTCGAGCCCCATCTAATTCCAACAATCTTTCAACAACCTGCTCGAAAGTGATGGGAATACGTCCTAAGAGCGTCAGTCAACTACGTAAGTCGAAGCGAATTTGGTCGATAAGTCTCCACCGCAAAGCTTCATTGTTGTAACCTGTTTGAAGAGCCGCATCCTCGAAACGCACAATAAAGTCTGCAAAAACTTCGCTGGATTTCTGGAAGGTTTGATCTAGTGCGGACTCAGCTTGTAATTGTTCGTCGTATAAACCAAACAAACGAGTGAATAGTTCTACAAACGCGTCCCACTCGTGTAATGTGGCCAGATAACGGGTTGTCAATTTCTGTTCCCGTTCAACCAAAGTGGAATAATACCTGGCAGCCACCCCTGTAAACCACGAGGAAGCGTAAGTGACACGAGATTGCGGTGTTGAATAAATAGTAGGCTTAGCGGTGAACATTTGATGACAGTCACTGAGGAAGGGCTGCCACATTGTTTGGTCAGAGCCATCGAATGGTTCCGGCTTTTGTATTTCTAGTTTCGACTCCCTTGCGATTGCATCTCGTTCTGCTCATCCATCATCTCCATTTCTTCAGTTATCCCCAACAGGTCCTTGTGGTCCTTGTGGTCCTGGAGGTCCCGGATCTCCCAGTGGCCCTCGTTCTCCCTGTGGGCCCTGCATTCCTTGGGGAAAATAATTATAATACCCTGGTGGAGGGGGAGGAGGAGGATTAGGTGGTCCTTGCCCTCCTGAACTCGATTGAAATGCGGAATTCGGGGGACCTGAAGGTGGACCCGACGGTGGTCCGTTTGAATTCGAATTTTGAGTTTGTGGTGGAGGGGGAGGAGGCGGCGTTAGGGGGTCATTTCTCCCGTGCAGTCTACGAAAAATGTAGGTGTTTGACATTTTGGACGTATTACCTTTCGAAATGTTCCTTTTTGCATTTTGATCTGGTTCCATGTCTTCTGGATCTGCAGTAGGAGTGGGAGGAGGTGGAAGTTTAGGAGGTCCCTGAGACCCGGCCTCAACTTCTTCGCCAGTAGCACCAGTACCAGTAGAATATCCTGCATTATTTCTAGCATTGGTAACATAGTCAACATGATTAGGTGGAGGAGGAGGAGGAGGAGGTTGTAGGGGTCCACTATTACCACGTTCCCGTTGGTTTTGCGAAATCAAATCATGACTAGTGAAGGTTGGCTGGATAGTAGATGGCTCCCCCAGCTGTCCCCAATCCTTCTGCCATGTTTCATACTGCCTGCTACCTCTGATAGGGGTCTTACCCTTTTGGTCCTTCGTGGTGGTAGTGTTACTCATGGTTATTGAAGAACGATCTGTATTGGGTTGAGAGTAAGAAACGTTTAAGCGCTCGTTTAATCGATCGGAATCGCGTGTTTGATTCGGACCGGTTCTGGCGGTTTCGAGTGCTTGTCGTAATTCGTTCCTTTCTTTCTGTACTTCTTCTAACTCTCTTCGTATTTCCTCCTCGACTTCCTTTCTTTGAATCTCCATTCTTTCATGTAACGTTAACAGTCTATTGTCAATAGCCGTAGGGTTTTCTCGGATCTGGGGATGTGGCGTATAGGGATGTCCTCCCGTTCGATTTGCTAACTCCTCCTGGAACGCTGGTCGTCGTGGAGGATTAAAACCACTAGAAAATATCGAAGGAGCACGCCATGGTAAGTAACTTTTATTACTAGGCGTTGTTAGAGGAACCTGACTATATCCTAGTTCATGGGATCTTTTCCGTTTGGTAGCATAAACCTTATGGTCTTCTTGGTTGGACCGTCTTGAACTTTCTGTTCCCTTTCCATCCTTTCCTTCTGAAAGGCTTCTAGTTTATCTGTTAGCTGGGCATCCAACATCGTATTTTTGGGCCAGCCAGGAATTGTGTCAGTAACGGGTGAGTTATTGTGAACTGATTCGTTACTTTCTAATTCATCATTTGCCGTAGTGTAACCAGTATCATCTGTTTCTAAGAAGCCTAGTGGTTGGATATCCAGGTGGACTTCTTCCTTCCAATCAGTATTGCTCGAAGTTCCTGCTACGACCTTCCTCCACAATGTCTCTGCTTCCGACAGGGTAGTCGAAGCTTTTCTCCCTCGTTCTTCTTCTTGGGAACCTGGACTTTCTTTGTCCTTGTTCACTTCTTCATTGTCCTCCTGTATTCTACTCAGCTCCATCTTTCGTTCCCGAATCTCTTCTTCTCTAGCTTTTGCCCGTGCTTCCAGATCTACCCAATTTACGGCGAACCTTCGCATGGCCTCAGGTGTTGTTCCGATACGTTCGGGCTCAACCACCATCCTTATTGGTCTCTGTAGCCAATTTTGTGAAGGTATTAGACGCAATACCTCTGAGGCTGCCGCTATTTCCCTGACCTTTGCGAATTCCTTGTGAATGTCCGCAGCTCAAAGCTCTAGCAACGGCGGGCGGCACTTGTCGGAAATGCATGTTGTCCAACTGGCGTACTAAATGGATCCAGTCTTCACTTGGTTTGTCAGGTTCGTCTTCTATTCCCATTTCGACGGCAAGGTATCGACATCGTTGTCCAAATGCTTGGATAACCCCATCATTTCTATCAGTGAGCCTTTCCTCCTCTCTCCTGACTTCTTCCGTAGATGTCAATAAAACGGAGTGGGTTGGGGACACAATGTCCGTCAATGTCTCATACCCCCTTGGATCCTCTTCATTTTCTTGAACACCTCGTCCCCTCCATGGAGTTGACTCGTCGTTCAGGATTCGTAGAAATGTGGGTCTAAGTACCCTTCGTTCTCCTGACCATGTTTCAATTTCTACTCCGTGTGGAAGTAGAGCAGGGGGGTCAAAAATTCCTTCCGGCAAAGGGAACCTTCCTACGTTAGGTGAATTATCGTTGGTATATACAGGTAGTGGAATCCAGGGTTCGGAATGCCGTCTACCACCATTGTAGGACGGTATGACTTCTTGTGAGTTTCCGCGTTGAATTGATCTTTTGAATTCTCCAGCTAATGTTCTGGTAGGGTCATATTCGGGTTCTACAGGTGTGGACAATGGACTTCGGGCCTGTCTTGTACGCCATCCATTTATCGAGCGTACAGGTGGGGAGCTGCTAACGGGTCCACTAACTGTCCTTCAATTCCTAGTTCTGTCGAGGTGGGGAGGAGGGTCTCATGCTGGGGTTACACCTAAGGTGTTCCCCGTAGTATCAAAACCTCCTGGTATACTAGGACCAACGGAACTGCTTCTCCATTGACCTGAAGGTGTTAGGGTATGATGAGCTGATGGTGTCATTACTGGCTGTGAGTTGGGTTGATTTTCTAATTGGATCTCCATTTCCATCGTGGTCTGAGTGGACATGACTGGAGGCGGGATGAGATTAGTTATTATGTTAGGCCGTGTCGCAATGGTCTAGCCAGGAGACCTCGGTATTTAGGTACGTGTTAGATATTTACTTAGAAGAGTCGTTTCTGATGTAAATCGCTAGGCAGAAGTTCCACTCGGATGTCGCATCAAAAATCGATAGATAGAGAAGTGATGTTGGTATTAGAGGGTTACCGTTGTATTAGAAGTTGAATATAGTATATTCGGCTTGTAAAGAAAGTTAATAGGTTCAGGGATTGTGTTCTGAGAGATTTAAGAAAATAAGAGGATTTTTTGAGAAGGGGAAACTGGGTCTATTGTGCAAAATAACTAATCTGAGTGTTACAAGGGTTCGTATCTAGTTTATATAGGTGTCTCGGCCGTGAACGCGAGGCCTGGCACAGTTGCAAAGCTTGTGCATGGGTACTACGCGACTAAGCCGCCGTTTGCGAAGCAAACGGTTTGTTAAACGTCGACAAGGGAGTCATACCTTAAGACCTAGGTACGACTCTTATTGATAGACGGGAGTGCGCCAATGTAGAGTAAAAGTATTGGTCCGGGAAGTGGTTCGAGAGTGAAGGTTGATGGTCAAAAGGACAGAAATATGACGAGAAGTTTGTAGTGCGCAGCGAATGGATCAGCGTAGTGGTGGAAATAATGCCAACGACGCGTAGTATAAGTGTTATTGGGATTACGCAATTACGTGTGGATTATGCCGGAGAGTTCTGCAAACGGTAAGCCAAAATATGGTCGTTGATACTTGTTACCTTGTTGTTGTCGTGGAGAGAGCAATATAAGGGAACCTAGAAGGAGCATTGCCGGAAAAGAAAGTGAGTGGAATGTTTGACAGGGTTAACGTGTTAACAGGCGGATCGACGTGTTAGGAAGTGCGACACTTCCTAACACCTTCATGTTTGATTTCCAAGTGGCTGATGTAGGATTGGCCTCTGGAGTTGCGCGTATAGTGCCCCAGGCAGATGGCAACTGGCACATTGTATCTTGTCGAACCTCGAGGGCCTGAAGGGATTTCCCAAAAGAGTTGGCATTCTACGTAATCCCGATATCAACCATGGTCTGTGGGCAGCTCAAAGAAAACGTGAGGCTGCTTTTGAGGACAAAGAGCCTACTGTGATGGTTGTGGGTGCTGGTCAAGGTGGACTTGCTGTCGTGGCGAGATTGAAGATGCTGGATGTCTCCACTTTGATAACCAAGAAGAACAAGAGAGTTGGAGACAATTGGCGGAATAGGTACAAGGCTTTGTGCCTGCACAATCCTGTCTGTAAGTGGTTCGATACACTGGCCATTAGCCTCTTAGATGTTGATGACATCTTTCCAGGGGCTAATCAGTTGCCATATTTTCCGTAAGCGTGTAATGTGAATCATTGGAGGCTTGTTCATTGATATTCTTATAGCTTCCCCTCCAATTGGCCAGTTTTCAGCTCCGCTGACAAGGTTGGCTGTTCAGAATTCTAGTAAAAATTGACTGAAGCCTTTTTAGATTGCCGGATGGTTGGAGTACTACGGGGAAGCCATGGAGTTAAATGTTTCGACATCCTGCAAAGTCTCGAATGCCGTCCGCGATGAAGCACTCGGACAGCCACAGTCATATCCAGATGGGAGGCAGCGTATTTTCAAGAACATTAAGCATATAGTTTTCACGACTGGATTCAATGGTAGCCAACCGAACATTCCTTTGTTTCCTGGAACGGTATGTCGCACCTGTCCCCCGTAGACTGTATCTCATCTATTGACTGTCCATCTTCTTCAACAGGATTCTTTCAAAGGTCAAATTCTTCATTCAAGCCAATACAAATTGGCTTCCGAGTACATTGGCAAGAAGGTGGTAGTTATCGGTGCATGCACCTCCGGTACGCTTTTTTGTGTTTTATCTCCTCATGTTACCAATAATTCATGCTTTTCCAGCTCATGATATTGCTACAGACTTGCACAGAATGGGAATTGGTATGCCGTTGCTCTCACTCCATTCCCTGCTCGCTCCTCAATTTGCTGTTTAGACGTGACGATGTATCAACGCAGTTCAACCTATGTCATGTCAGCCAAGAACAAGCTGCAGGTTTACTTTTCAGGTTTGTTATTCATCATCCGCGTAATCATATCCCTGTGCTCAAGCTACTACCTAGCACTCTACTCGGAGAATAGTCCTCCTACAGATGTATCCGACCTGATGTCCGCCTCATTTCCTAATTCTTTCTCGGTCCAAGGGTTTTCACAACAAATGACAGACCTTATTGCTGACATGGACAAGTACGTCTGCTTGGTTTTGATCACTAGCGAGTTTGATTATTTCTAATACTCTTGGGACAGAGATCTTCTCGAAGGATTATCGAAACGTGGTTTCAAGCTGAACAAGGGAATTAACGGAACTGGAGGGATGATGTTGTATTTAACCAGTGGGGCATGGTATTACCTGGGTATGCAGTTTCTTCTTCCTTCATACTCTATATCTCATCTGATCTTCACATAGATACCGGTGCTTCTCAACTGATTATAGACAGAAAGATCAAGTTGAAAAGTGACCGTCTACTTCAATCTTTTACTGAGAAGGGACTAAGATTTGAAGATGGGAGCGAGATCCCTGCGGATGTTGTAGTTTACACCACTGGGTGAGTCTTTAGCTTCCCAGTAAGCATCGGACAAATTTACTAAAGAGAGGGATTTATAACAAGTTACGGCGATGCACATACCGTCATTTGTCAAATTTGTGGAGACCAAGTTGCAAAGCAGCGCAAGGACGTTTGGGGACTCAACGCTGAGGGCGAATTACGCGGTTCTTGGAGGGACATGGGTGTCCCAGGGCTATTTTACACTATGGGTGAGCGTTTTTGCTGCATAATTCGGATTCTGAAACCATCATTGAACCTCACCTTGAACTTACAGGCAATTTCTCTATAGTCCATTCTCATTCGTAGTATTTGGCTCTTCGTAAGTGTTTAATTAAATACTTGCTTGTTCTCGAACGTTACTGATATAAAATACGTAGAAATCAAGGCGATGGAAGAAAAGAATTTTGGACCGAGATATTCGAGAGTTGACAAACTAGATGGAACTTTTACTCGTTGAATTCATCTGTATCATCCACTGTGTCCAGTGTATGGTCGTGCAATATGTGTATTTTTATTTTCTTGCTTCTTGACTAGTTACATCTGTTCCTCAAGCCTAGTCCTACGAAAAGGCCAAGAAAAGGCAACTCGCAATTTGAAAATTTATGTAGAGAGGAGCAAGTATAGGTTCAACTGGTTGAATGCAATAACGGCAAAGGATATTCCTATTTGCAAATCTCAGCCCTCAATATGATTCTCAATGTAAACGCAGACATTATGCGTATGCCTCTTCTGCTCTCTTATCTGAACATCCAACAACCTTCGGAGCATCGGCTGTCCTAATTGTGAAGAATCCTTCAGGTGCGCGTCAAAATAATAGTTTTGAAATATTTTGCAGTTGAAAAATAATCCGAATCGTATCCTGTCATTCATCACGGCCTTCTTCGACAGAGTTATTGCAGTGATAGACCCTGAAACCAATCAAGTTGCTCGTTAGCAGCGAAGTGGTACTTAGCTCATGCATTTTGGTCAATGTTTCTTCAACTCATGGCCTTCTTCCAGCAAAATATGTTCGTGACATGTACGCTGTTCGTGTCAAAGGCCGAGTGGCAGAAGACATCGAAGCTGAACTATAGAAGGTCATGGAATCAAGTACGGACCCAGAGACCAGAGCAAGACTAATCCATTCAAAACGCACTGATGTACTACAAGCCATCCGTAGCAATAACCCAAAGTCTCTGCAAGTGCGTTTTCATAGCTGTTTATTCCCATAATTTCGCTTAAATCTGTTGTCAACGCAGGTACCGGAGGCGAACAGGAAGAGAGGACGAGACAAGGAGAATGTGGGGTCTCAAGCTCCCAAGCGACCCCAGCCAATGAGTTGCTCAACTCAGAATCTCAACAAACTTGTTGGCGTCAGGATAATTAATGTGTTCTATTGAAGCATTAGCACAACCATAACGTGCAATGGATTAGAGATACACACTTGTATCCAAGATATGCATACAGTTTACTTCCACCGGTTCAGTTGGTGTGAATGATTCGCCTCCCAACACAAACACTCGAGCCCCGAAAGAAGCCATAGCATGTCCTGCGCGCGCGCTAGGAGCCGGTCCTATGTATGGGAACGTGTACCATTGCTGATCTATCAATATTAGTAGAATCATCATCAAGATAGTAAATGTTCAAGAGATCTCACTTGATAGTTTGAAGGCAGCTAAATCATTCAAATCCTTGCCATTGGCTCCTCGTCCACTGAGAACATACATGTCATCGTCTACAAGTGCTGCGGCGTGACCTTCTCTGGGTGCAGGAATGCAACCAGCGCAGATGAGCTCGGACCATTTCCTGGTAATTAAATCAAAGGACCAGGTGTCGTTATAATGATATTGTCTGTCGGCTCCTCCAAAACTGGAAAAGAGTCTGGTTTTGTTAGTTTCTACAGAGGGGTGAAGCTTACATTACAATATGGTCTTTATAGTTTATACAAACATGGCCCGCTTGTTGAGCAGGTTTTCCTGGAGATATTGGTTCTATTAATTCCCATTTGCGCCGCACTGCCAAGTACAGTTAATATTATCCACGATAAGACTGGAGCTTGTAGCTTACAGAGATCAAAGGACCATAGATCGTTAAAAAACTCCTCGTTGGCTTGACCACCAAAGACAACAAACTTTATTTTTTGCACCATGGTCATTGTATGTCCGTATTGGCCAATGGGACCGTTAGCAGCAATGCAAGTCCAATTCTTGGATTCTGTGGTATTATTGTTAAGGGAGTATTTTGATTAAACAGTGACTGATTTTTGCTCACGAAGATCCAGTAAGTAAAGTCTGTTGTCATCTTTATCGCCTTGCTGTATCAATTCCGGGCCTGCACTAGTATTGCCTCCCCAAACAATCAAATCCATGCCAATGATGATACTAGCATGCCCTCCTCTGGGAGATGGTACATCAGTGGCTGTCCGTATTAGCATTGCAGATGGTTTGCTAGCGTAGACAACATAGAGGTCATTCCGAAATGTCTCCCCAACAAGACCACCAAAAAGATACAGTTCACCATCCTTAATAGCTGTCGCATGGAGAGCATGGCGAGATCGAGGGAAGGGTAGAGGTGAAGGATCGGTAGGAGAACTTAAAGATTCCAGCTTGGGGCTATTAAGGAACGGGGGAAGTAGGACCAGTCAATGAACAGACCATGGATAAGATGAAGGCCTAGACAACTTTGAAGGTTGGATGGAACCAAATATGCTCTGGACTTGTTGCCGGCCATTGTTACCAACACTTGCGGTCAAGCTGAGTTGGATGTTGTGAATGGCGGTATCAGCAGAACCCCCAGGAGTTCTAGTTAGCTCTGCAATTTTACTACCATTGGGATCCTCAGATTCGCGAGGTGTAGACACTGGCATACTCCCCTTCACACCAGTAATAGTATATGGCACAGTTTGAAGTGTCGTAGGAACTTTCAGGTTCAAATTAGCATGCTGACAAATGAGAAGAGTGCTGGATAACAAACCAGTCAAAGTGGTTTGCAAAAAATCATAAATGTCTTGAGCATTCGGACGCGCTGCAACTTCCTGTATCCAACATCGAGTTGTAAGATCCCAGATGTCATCCGGATACCAAACATTGTAAGGACAAGCTGGTCGTTCACCCATCATCAAGCTATAGATTACCGCTGGGTCTGTCTTCTTATCATGAAATGGTAATCGCAGTGTTAAAACACTCACCGCATCTCATGGGATGCTCCCATGACTAGAGTTCTAGTAAACTTGGGATCCTACTGGCTTCAGGGATCTCTGGCATGTGAATCTATCCTATCCCATCCTATCCCATCCAGTTCACTGAACTTCCACAGAGGCTAAGATGGGATGGCCTGGATGAGATGGAATGGAAGTCTATGCCCTTTAATTCCAGTACTCACATAGGATGGGATGGATTGTATCATCTTTGATTCACAACTATCTACCTAGGATGGGATAGGATACATGTTATTTTACTACAATATATAGGATGGGATAAGATGGAATAGAATGATCAATCCATTAATTCTCCACCTGGCACCTGGCAATGCAATGCAATGAAATACAGTAAAGATGGGATGGAACAACAAAGGATGGGATGGAATTGAATGCAGAAACTTACAAACTTAAGAGCAGTACTTGCCCGAAAGAGAGGCCAGGAGGCTACCATGGGATGGGATAGGATGATATGCTAGCAGTAGGTAGTAAGTCTGTAGGATAGGGATGCAATGGGATTTGGATGGGATGGGATAGGGTGGTAGGTTAGGAGGGATATTTGGAATGGAACCAAGGAGCTGCTTGTACATGCACAGAGTTGAGTCTTAACACTTAAATTCAGCTGAGATAAGAGAATAGAGTATGTATACCATTAAAGTCTGAGGCTTTGAGCAAAAGAATATGGAGGAAATTGCTGTTGAAGGAGAGAGATGGTGGAGGTACGAGATCAAGGAACATCCAGATCACGCGACTTTCACGCTCTGCCCAATCAACAAGGTCATGTGATTGCAGGTATAAATATGCAGGCCACGGCGTTTCGAACTTCCTCTCTCCCTTCATCATCTCCCACCCAAATTCCTTCCTTATTTTTCCATCAAGTATCTATGTCAAGCTTTCGCCTTAAAGCCAGCTTTAACATATCTTGCTGGCAAATCTAGCCATGTGGGTGAGTTTTGGCCCACTATTGCAATGGTGGCTCTCTCACTGACCTACCTTTTGGTTTATACAGGTACTTTTGCACTCTTTTCTTTTGTATTAACTTTTCACTTTACCTCTACCTTCTGTCGCTCCTCTGCCTAGTTGGACTTTGGAACCAGACACATGTAATTTTATTGCATGGTGAAAGATAGGATGGGTTGATGGATATGATGGTTCTTTGGGTGGATGGGATGGGATGGATGGGATTGCATCATTACTGAGACAATCCAGACTGAGATAGGATGGTCTTTGGAGGGAATCAAGGAGGGATGGGATGGGATGGGATCAGTGAGATGGTCCTGATATGATTATGTATTGGGATTGGATTGGATGGGGTAGGATTGAATATTCAATGTAATAAATATGTGCCTAGGATAAAATATAATTTCCCAATTATGACAAAAACTTAATTACTGTAATACCTTGGTTGAGATGAGATGGGATGAGATAGGATGGTCCTCAGATTGGATAGATAAAAGCATCTGATAAACTTGAAAGATGCAAGCAACATCCTATCTTATCCTATCTGTCTATACAGAAACCAATTATCCCATCCTATCTGAGGCTATCTCCCTGTCCCATAGGCACTGACTGAACCCAAACATATCCCAGCCCATCCCATGTAAGCAAGACTCAAGTGGCAGCAGCATCCTATCCCATCCTATTGCACAAAAATAGCTAAACTGCAATAGGATGATCCTATGTTCACTAGAACTCTAGTCATAGGAGCATCCCATCATATGCGGTTCCTGTGTTAAAATCTAAGATTTGTTTCAGGTATTAGGTGCTCTTTATGAGTAAGGAAGAAACTTTTACCTCGAGAACGGTGCATCCAAAAGCATAGACATCTCTTGAAGTTTTATTCGGAGCTCGTTCGGCTGAATTGTCGAGCATTATGAGCTCTGGTGCCATCCAACGGGTTGTGCTTTTTGTCATGGCACTTGTAGTGGCATTGGACAACGTTCGAGAATCAGATATGATTAGACTCAATCCAAAATCTGCAAGACAGCAATGAAGGTCGTCGGTGACAAGAATGTTTGCCTGCAATAGTACATGGTCAACAGCATTCAACTCGGAAATGCCAGAGGACGCACTCCTCGAATATCTCCATGTAAAATCGGTGGATCTCTTGAATGTAGATAATATAAGCCAGCTGCAACCTCGGCCAGCTAGATCGGATATCTGTGAGATAAAAGTGATCTCTGGAAATTTTATGATGCGCACATACCACACTATGTCGATTATGACCTGGATTGTTTTTTAGGTACGTGATTATGTCCTTATTCTTCATCCAAGGAGAAATGAGACAGAATGAAGGGGAGAAAAGCTCTGCATTGATGCCCAGTAGTAGGAGAATATTCGGATGCTTGAGTTGCCTCCATATGAGGGCTTCCTTGCAGAATTCCTAGTTGCGCTGTCACAAGGTATTGAAAGTGCCATAAGTGACTTATGAGCTCACCTTGCGTATCTGTTCACAAGTTTGTTCATCCTGTTCCATAACAAGTCGAAGGACCTTGAGACAGATGCGTCGGTCTCCAATAGTTCCACGGTAGATGTCCTTTGATATCCGTTAATCAAGAAGCTTATGCGTTTCTGTGGTAATATCAGTTACTCACGGCAAATCCGCCACCTCCAACTGCATGTCGATCAACCTGGTTAACACTGCGAATAACCAAAGACCTTGGAAGGATCTTATATGACACTGATAATTGGCGAAGGGTCCGCAAGCATTTCTTATAATACACTCTTGGAGTACCAAACTGGAAAACGGCGTGGAGGTTATTGTATTCATTGCGTATGATGGCATCCAGCTCCTGTACAACCACCATGAGTCTCGAGTGAAAAAAAAAAAAAAAAAACAACAGAACGTACAGTCTGTAGATACTCCATAACTTCTTCCACTAACGTCTCCTGACTTGGCCAATTTTGATTCCCCTCAGCCAACCTGAAAATAACCTGTTGGAGATCTGCGGCAGTTTCCATTGACAAGAGATGCACGAGCAGACCTAATGTGGAGTACATAAAACTTTCGTTGCAGGGTAGGAAGAATGTCCCAACCTTTGTGCAATCTACTTGCACTTTCCAATGCCAATCCTGGAGCAGACACAGCAGATATTTGAGAAGCGGTGCTATCCAGTGTGCTATATTGAGTCGGTCTTTCTAAAAATTGGGGTTGAGCGGCAGGTGAGGTTTGAAAGACTGGTGAATCATGATCATACCTATTATTGATAATCCAGTAGTCTTAGAGGCATTGGGAAAGGTATGATTCTTCCTTGGGAACCAGTTCTGGATATCACTAGTCCACTGATTCAGGCCATCATCTCCAAGACGATCGTTCCGGTTCTCGGTTATAGAGTTTGTTGTATTTGAGAACTCTTCCTGGATTTAGTTAGTTGGGATAGATATATTTGAGAAGCTCAGTGTAGACTCACCCATGATGAAAGGCTGAAAGGACTTGTTCCAGTTCCTACGCTCATTTTACCACGTACTAATGGGTGTACGAATTATATTTTGCTCGATGTCGCTGTGCCGGTAGTAGTCTAAAACTCCGTAGATATTAGCTCAGAGAGAAAAACTGACAGGAGTGAGGATGCAGTAGGCGTGGTAGCAGAAACGTAAATCCTGGCTAGAATTTGAACCTACTTGAACGGCTGAGCAGTGCTGGGAGTGTACCAAAAGGTGTATCTGATGATGCCATCGGATCCATCATTCAGCGCTTCTTTCCATATTTTCACGACTCTCATTTTTCCCATGGATAAATCGTCATTTTCGTTGAGTGTCTTGCTGATTCGAAGAACGCCTGGTGGTACTGGTCAAAGCTAGAAATTTTAACCCTTTATGGCAGCTGCCCAACGCGTGTCAGGCCCGATCATTCCGACCAGCCATTAATTCGCATTTTCAGTAATTAGCGGTTATTATCAGGCAATTTCTCTATGGTCCGTTCGCATTCAAAGTATTTGGCTCTTCGTAAAGTGTTTCATCAAATATTTGTTTGTTCTCGCTGATATATGACATGTAGAAATCAAGGCGATGGAAGAAGAGACCTTAGTTGGGCTGAGATATTCGAGAGCTGATGGTTGTGCAATATGTGTATTTTTACCTTCCTCCTCCCTGGTCTGTTACATTCGTTACTCAAGCCTAGTTCTATGAAAAGGCAGCTCAAGCAATTTGAAAACTTATATATAATCAGGTTGGATTCTATTGAATCTAATCTTGAATTTCAAAATATCGCTTAAATTTTGGGAAAGATTTCGGGTAGAGAGAAGCAAGTACCAGTGAGGTAAGACTTTCAACAAGCATACCATCAATTAAAGTGAGAAAAAACAGCGCTGATTTATAGAAGAAGGGAAGGGAGAAGCCTGGGTCCTTAAAGTAGTTCTACCAAGAGCTTTATCGGAGTAGCGGCACCGAAGCTACAACAGGGCCGACATTGTGATACTGACCGTCACTCTCAGGCTCAGCCTCTATGGCAGAGCTTCAATTCGAACAGAAGCTGCGCACTGAGAGCTTGGTTAACGGCCAGTATCAATGATGAAATCAAGCGTTGCGAGCAATTCCAATGAAGGTACTGCTAGCGGCAATTTGAAGCCTAGGACTCTATTAGAGTCCTGAATTATTTCCAGACCTAGCTGAAGACGGCGACACACTTGTGGCGCCGGAATGAACTTTGAGCGAGCTCAAACCTGCGCGAGTTCGAGGGGAGATCTCGAGGGAGTCTGAGTGTCCCTGTAGCGTCGTCGAGACGTACTCAGCAGCGGACGTAGCTGAGGAGATGGTGGTTGCGAACAGAAACCGATCTGATTTGTAATACGTACGTGACTACTTAAATACTACAGGAATAGGGGTAATCAGGTAATCGGAATGCAAGTCCGAAGGACTTGTCGAGATTCATGCACAAGCGTGCATGAGGCTTGACATCCCCTCTTCACTTTAGAAAGAAAACATCTACAACATGACAGACAGAAAGAAGCGGAGCGCAAAGGAGATGCAAACACTTGCACTGCACAGATCATATGTGAAGGAATGTAATGAAGGGATGTAATGGAATCAGAACTGGAATGTTGAACAAAGGATTGGGATGAACATGATATTCTTGGCGTAGAGTCGACAGCAGTGGGACACTGTCAGAAGGCAGGATCGGATGGAATGAACATGGACTTGGGAAGGATATCCAAGCATTGGAGCAGCTGTGAGTGGCGGACATCATCTTGGAAGGTGCAGTTGTATATGCAGACACAGGTTTGGAATAGGGGACTGGAATGGCATAGGACAGATATGGTTGCAATGATAAACGATGAGGAACATCTGTCAAATACAGAAGTTGTAATGATAAACAATTGTCAAAAGGATTCGTTATCCCCCAATCTTTCAAGTACGGCAGTCGTAACGATAAACGATGAGCTATCTGTCAAATGCAATGAGATCTTGTAATGATGAACAATGGAATCGGCCCATTTATCAAATACAAGTGTCGAATGTCGTGAACGGATGTCGTGAATGAATGTTGGAGTGATGGAGAGTAAGGAATTCGATGAATGCATCAGCATTGGGAGCACTAGAATTAGGATGGATGGATGTCAGGACTCGACCCAATGGTCGAGGCTGAGGCCGATACGAATAGCCAATGATATGGACTGATCTGCAGTCTGCATAGGGTGATGCAGACGACAACCGAGAAAGGAGGCAAAGAGACCCTAAATGGATCCCCCCTCGCGGTGGGCTCCAGATGTGGCGCCGGAATGAACTTTGAGCGAGCTCAAACCTGCGCGAGTTCGAGGGGAGATCTCGAGGGAGTCTGAGCGTCCCCGTAGCGTCGTCGAGACGTACTCAGCAGCAGACGTAGCTGAGGAGATGGTGGTTGCGAACAGAAACCGATCTGATTTGTAATACGTACGTGACTACTTAAATACTACAGGAATAGGGGTAATCAGGTAATCGGAATGCAAGTCCGAAGGACTTGTCGAGATTCATGCACAAGCGTGCATGAGGCTTGACAACACTACAACGATTGAAGCATTAATAGTGCATATCCGCCCTCAGCTAGTGCAATGAGTCCGGGTTCAAGCACCGACACCGCTGAGAGCCGAGGTTTTCACCAAGGCTTACTTTCTGTTAGAGCTCAATCCATACTAGGCGACTGACTTTTAATTGTAGACAGTCTACGGGACTTTGTACGCCGTTCGCCAATTGTAGGGGTCAATTTCGATCAGGCGATCTCGAGGTCCATATGGGTGGCTAGAACATTATTGCAGCAATATCATTGTCCATTATTCTCGAAGCTTAGCTTAATTCTCGATAGCTCGTATGACTCTGAGCAGTAGAGGAGGATTCACAACGCGTCAACGCTGACTCACAAGAACGAGACGCGTGATGGCGTGAGAATTTTATGTTCGTCAGAATTTAGCATTCCGAACCATCTTTTGCCGGTCGAGCTTTCAGCGAATCTCATTCATGTTCATATATCGTTCATGGTCCAATAGCATCATCATCTTCCAAAGACAGCGAAGGACATTCCTATTCGCGAACCTCAGCCTTTATTTTCATTAAAATTTAATCGACTCGCCTTCCGAATTTTTCCCAATGTACACGTTGATAGACTCGGAGTCTCGGAATCTTAAACCCAAACGATTATGTTGGATGAGGGTCAGACTAGGCATTGGAAAGCTACTCCGAGAATTGTGTGTCTATTTTTTGTTCTATTTTTTTGACATCGTTTATTTAGACCTTGTGGTATTTAACTTTTTTCGAGACATTCTGGCCTTCCTCCCTTCGTTTCCTGGTTCCCGGATCTCTCGAAATGAGCCTAGGGATGGATTTGGTCGATTCGACTGAATCGAAATAGTCAGACCAATCAGGCTTGCGATTTGGACTGGATTCAGAAGCGCAACTGTCCGATGGCCAGCTACGAGCCTCATTCGCGACAATGACCGGGCACAGGAGGCTAACCGACCTACACGGCAGGCGCTGCTTTGGCTTTTACAGCTTTACTGATGTCCTTCCCTCCTTCGCGCGCGCTTGACTGTTCGACCCTGGAATGAAGTCATTTCATTTTCATCTGCATCTTCGTATCCATGCGCGCGCTTCATTTCCTACGCCCTCTACGTGCTATGCTATAAGAGGAGTGGGTTTATGCTGCGTTGTTGGCGGTCGAAGTCTATTTCTCGCATATCCTTGCATGTTGTGCCTTTTGCGTCCATCATGATTTATTTGCATGGCTCTCAACGCTTCCACCCGCTTTCAAAACTATCCATTACCAGTTTCTGAGTTCGGGTTCCGTTCATCGATGGGGCTAGACGCGCACAATGATTCTTGACGAACAACGATTCTATTGCTCGTATAGAGGCCATCTGGGAGAGAGGTGTCTTTGGACTTAGGCTAGGCGACAACCACCCCGTCGTCTCATCCACCGAGCCCTGCTGCAACTTTGCTTGATGCAGGCCGCGTGCGGGGGAATTTTCGAACTGCAAGGCTAACTATCGTGGCTATATGTTCCTTTGGATTGCACCACCTCTTCGCTATGCAAATCCTCGAACTTTGGGTCATCCTTCAAGCTTCACTTAATTTTCGTCATCATTGAAGAAGCCGATGATCGATGATACTTAAATCACCCAAGCTTCTTTCATCGACGCCGTCGACGTTTTTCGATGAGCGATGCAGCGGGAACGGGAACAGGAGTACTGAGCGTGGTGGGCGTGTACGGATATGAAGAAAAAGAGGTGTTGTTATTTTGGAGGCATAGTATTCCAACGGTTTTATTCCAAACTCCCGCCTTTATCATCCTCCTTGACGCCGACCTCGTCGGCCTTTCGCATGGATTCTCCGATTCCGCCTAACCAATTTGCAAAAATTTTATCTTCCGTATTTCCGAAGCTTGTCTTCCATATTTCCGAAGGCCCATTAACCTGGGATATTACGACTCTCTCATTTGTCGCTTACTGTATACCGTCTCCAAGCACGAGCTAGAATATCTTTACAATTTTAAACTAACATTCGTACGTCTTCTACTGCATAAAGCGGTATAATTACGAATATATGTTTTGTCAGGAATTTGGATGCTTACTCCTTCCCCATAGATTATCAATTACATACGTGCCTGTGAGACATTGGTGCTATATATGCTTGCATATGTCCGAAAGGTCTTGACCCATGTCTATCGATATCTCCCCAGGCCAATTCATTACCTCGCCCGACGGTATCAAAATTTGGGCCGCGGCTTGTGGAAATCCTTCGAAACCAGCAGTTGTGTTCATTCATGGATTTGCCTGTACTGCTGATGCGTTTGACAAGCAGTACACCGATCCTATGATGTTGCAAAAATTGTATATCGTAGGTATCAAGTTACTACCTCAAAGTTGCACTTTGCTGAATTAGATTGTGCTTCCAGATACGGTATGATGTCCGTGGATGTGGACGAAGTGAACGCCCGTTGAACGAGGATGCATACTCGTCTGAACGTCAAGCCGATGATTTTAAAGCTGTCATCGATGCCTACACAGTCACAAAGCCTTTCGTCGCAACATGGTATGTACATTCCTCTTACTATTCATGAAATTGTTCACGGAGAATCACGCCCCATAGGTCTATGGGTGGTAATGGTCTACTCATCTCCACAAATCCACAAAATAACCCTCTTCTTTAGGGTTTGTTCCTCCTAACGTTATTGCTAAATACGGCCCCGACTCGTTAGCTGGTCATATAATGATGGGATCCATCCCTCATAGCAATATGCACCGAGAAGTCGTAAACCCGGCAATTCTTGGCATAATTTCGGGAATCAGGACAGAAGACGTTGCTTTATTTGCCAAAGTTCTTTCCGACTTCGTTCTTTCCTGTGTTTCCCCCAAGTTCAAACTTCCCTATGATGTGTACGCGAAATGGTTGGGAGGTGCAGCTCCGACTGTAAGAATCTCTTCTAATTGTCTTGTGATTCACTTTTCTTTACTCAATGATGACCGATAGGTGCCCATAATACGACAATTTGTCATGCTAGAGCGTATTCAGGATGATACCTCTGCCATTATGAAAATCGCAGATCGACTTCCCTACCTAGCAATTCAGGGAGAGGATGATCAGCACCTCATTGCCGAAAAGCTCGAGAAATGGATGAAAGATCATCTTGCTCAATCCGAATTTCACCTTCTTCCTGGCGTTGGCCATGCTCCATTCTATGAAGCGCCGGAAGTAACGAATAGACTCATTCTTGGATTTGTCGACAAATATTCTGTTTAAATGTACGAGGATTTACTTCCGAATACATACATCGAATCCTCTTTGTGTTCTCCCCTGCCAGCGTCAACCCCTTGCAGAACCCAGCTCATGCAAATTGTCGCCGCATATTATGTTTTCCTTTTATCGATCCGCACTCTCGAAGTGACAAAAGTTCTCTATGTCAGTATTGCTCGCCAGTGATAAGAGATCTGGCTGGAAATGAGGCAGTTCCGAGTCCAGTTCGAAAAAAATTTACCAAAGTGAGGGATCTATAACCACCATGAGATAGAACGTTTACTCGTTGAACTCATCTCCAATTTTGTGTTGAGTAATGTTTCTGATTCGCGGTCATTGTGTCCGAGTCGACTAATAGTTGAGTACAACATTAATCAAAGAAAAAAAAAACAACGCTGATTTATAGAAGAAGGAAGGGAGAAGCCTGGGTCCTTAAAGTAGTCCTACTATGAAAGCAGTTCTACCAAGAGCTTCGTCGGAGTAGCGGCACCGAAGCTACAACAGGGCCGACATTGTGATACTGACCGTCACTCTCAGGCGAAGCTTTTATGGCAGAGCTTCAATTAGGATAGAAACTGCACACCGAGAGCTCGGTGAACGGCCAGTATCAATGATGAAATTGTTGGAATATCAAAGGTAAATATATTCTATCGAACTATACATGGAACGCTTTCTCGTAGTATCCACTTGTTTGTATCACCATCCCATGCACTCCACTGTTATCGTCTCGCAGACTCCACATAGTCTCTCGCCATATCCACTTGCTCTCTCGCAGTACCCACTTTACTGTATGGACAGTAGCCACACATATTCACGCAGTAGCCACTTGCCCGATATATCATTTGTACATAGGACTGTATATAAGCCTAGGTAGCATACCCTGTAATAACACCGTTGTCCCCCATTGATCTGTGTGATCGTTACTACTAAGTCCTGTGTGGACTTACTGCTGCTACTTCCTATTTAGGAACGTAACTCTAATAGGTTATGGGCCCCAGCCTTAACCATTGACGCATCTATTTGTGGACATAACCCTTTGTTGATGTCACAACCTAGGACTACTGCACCAGCAGCTCGCAGAACAGCATCAGGACAAGCCGCCGCCGCCGCAGCATCCAGCAGTAAACCAGCTCCTTTACCATTACCATTACCAGCCACCAATCAGAAGGCACCTTGCGCTTCGAAATCTCATATAGCGGACAAAGACGAAACCCGCGACAGGTGGTGGAATCCAAGCGACCAGAGGTGGTTTGTTTGTGCTAAACAGCCTTGCCCAAACCGGTACGATATTCCTCACAAGGATACTAAATATACTGCAGAATTACCGGATTACGCGGATCTACCTGATATTGTTCAGGAACAATTTATTAAAATCGCAGAAAACGAAAGACAGGAAAAAAGACGTAGCGAACATCTAGCTGGCAAACAGAAAGCCGCAGCCTCATCTTCATCTAATCCCACTCCTTCACCAGCTCCAGTTTCGTTACCGAAACAAGAGCCACAGCAAACACCACCTCCACTTCCACCGAATCCATCTCCACAGCCATCTCCACAGCAAACTCCACAGCCCTTACCGAGTGATCTTCCACAAAGATCTCCACCCTCATCTCCATCAGATTCAGGATCTGAATCGTCAGGGGCATTTGAATCAGATTCCGACGACGACAATATGTCTAAAGCACTAAAAGCCTTTGATAAGGTTACAACCTTAAAGTCGGACGGATCAAACTGGGATACGTGGAAAACTCGAGTAGAATTTGCAGCCAGATCTATCGGCTACCAGCGTTATTTCGAATGGAATCCACATTTGATAACGGATCCAGACGCAATGGAGAATGATAGAGAAAAGGACAACAACCTTTTGAATGCTATCATTGGCAGGTTATCGGATGGAATATTCCGAAGGTATAGGAACTACGACAACACGAAACAGTTGTGGGAAAATTTACTCGCTGATTATGATTCTAAAAACGCTCTTACTGAATCATTTTTGCAAAGACGACTCCACACTATGCGATGCTCGGACCCATCCAAGGTCAATAAACATTTGGACGATATGATCAGCATCCGCGACGACCTCACTACTAGGGGAATCGATATCAACAATGATATATTCGTCAACACCATCATGTCCTCTGTCCCCGACACCTTCAAAGCCACCATAAACGCATTGGCTGTTTTCTCCGTGAAAGCAGACAAGAAGCTCAGTCCTGCCGAGCTTATTTCCACCATTCGTGCTGAATCAATGGTACACCAAATGCGACATGATCACAAGAAGGAATCGGCAAACTATGCCGGTAACAGGGGAAGAGGAGGTTTCCGAGGTCGTGGAAATTCCTTTAGGGGAAATTCCCGAGGCAGAGGCAGAGGCTGCGGAGGATCGACGAGTCGTCAGGACTCCGTTTGTTACAACTGTGGAGGTAAAGGTCACTTTGGAAATCAATGTCCATCGGAGAAACGCAGTCAGGCCAACGAGGCCAAGGAGACGAAGGCTCCTAAAGAAAAGCAGAAGAAGAAGTCGGATGGAAACTGGAGAGATAGGCCGAAGAACAGCGAAGTGGTATCCTCATCCATGATTGAGGAAGTACCAGAGTCATCATGGGCAGCAATCGAAATTCCCGCTAAGCATGGGAACCTTGTTTTCAATTTTTCCGAAATAGCTGATAAATTCGAATTAGCTCTTTCATCGCCAAGCGATCAAAACTGTATAGTGCAAAACATCAAAGTCGACAGTCCGCCACCTCTTACTCTTAACAACGAAGAGGAGGAGGAAGTATACGTCAACGTTAATCTCTTTCCTTCCTTCAAATTTGGATATGACACCAAAGAAGGAGTTGGAAAAAGTGATTACGCTTACGCTGCAGCCCACAGTTACAGAGCAATACTTTTTGACTCCGGATGCTCTACCCACATGACGCCACTCACTAACGAACTCAGGAATCAACGGGAAATTCCAACACGAGTCATTCAGGCCGCTAACGCGGAAACCTTCACGGCAAACATCTCCGGCACACTCCATCTGGGACTTCCAGCAAACAAACAAGAAATAAGAATGTTAAAGCTCCCTAACACCCTTCTATGTCCAGACACTCCCAACACACTCGTATCACTGGGAAAACTCGACGATGACGGTTACGCCATCCACACCGCAAACGGTAAAATGACGATCAGAGATTGCCAGGGAAATCTCGTGGGAGTTATCCCAAAGATTAACGGACTATACCAGATCCCATCACGGGAACACGCTTATTCGACTAAGATTGGCAGATTGGTATCTCTTTACGAAGCACACTGCATCTTAGGTCATCTTAACTATGCTTACGTTAAGCATATGTTCCGAGACAACCAGGTTCGTGGAATCGGATTAGATCCGAAACAAATGGACGAACCAGAATGCCGCGCTTGTATGCTTGGGAAAGCATCCAGGTATCCTATCGCTCAGGTGCGATCATCTCCACGTGCGGAGAATTTTGGAGACGTCTTCCACATGGACGTGTGGGGACCATCACAAGTCAGGACGGTAAACCATTGCATTTACACACTGACTGTAGTTGACGAAGCAACTGACTGGTTGGAGGAACCCCAAATGAAAGTCGAAGGACGAGTCATTCGCACAGTACGTGGTTCTCCAAACAGGTCTCCAAACTCAATACGGCACAACTGTTAAAGTTCTCCACTCTGATCGAGGGGGAGAATTTCTCAGTAACGAATTCACGGCATATCTGGAACGCATTGGGACACGACGACGTCTCACAGTACACGACACCCCGGAACACAATGGTATACAGAACGCGCGACATCGAACTTTGCTAACGCAGTTCGAAGTCTTTTAATCTCATCAGGACTCCCGAAATGGCTTTGGGGATTCATGATGAAATATGCGGTATATGTTTGGAACAGGACGCCGAAGAATCTCCGGCACACTTCATCTGGACTTCCAGGGCAAACAAACAAGAAATAAGAATTGTTAAAGCTCCCTAAACACCCTTCTATGTCCAACACTTCCCAACACCACTTCGATCATGGAAAACTCGACGATGACGGGTTAACGCCATCCACACCGCCAAACGGTAAATGACGATCAGAGATTTGGCCAAGGGAAATCTCGTGGGAGTTATCCCAAAGATTAACGGATATACCCAGATCCCATCACCGGGAACACGTTATTCGACTAA
This sequence comes from Gymnopus androsaceus JB14, assembly GCA_009733575.1. Lineage (NCBI taxonomy): Eukaryota > Fungi > Basidiomycota > Agaricomycetes > Agaricales > Omphalotaceae > Gymnopus > Gymnopus androsaceus. The sequence goes on along the minus strand of ML769417.1, from coordinate 228,338 downwards.
GATTGGCAGTATTGGTATCTCTTTAACGACAGCACACTGCATCTTAGTCATCTTAACTATGCTTACGTTAAGCATTGTTCCGAGACAACCAGGTTCGTGGAATCGGATTAGATCCGAAACAAATGGACGAACCAAGAATGCCCCCGCGCTTGTATGGCTTGGCGGAAAGCATCCAGTATCCTATCGCTCAGGTGCGATCATCTCCCACGTGCGGAGAATTTTGGAGACGTCTTCACATGGGACGTTGTGGGGACCATCACGAAGTCCAGGACGGTAAAACCATTGCATTTACACACTGGACTGTAGTTGACGAAGGCAATGACTGGTTGGAGGGACCCCAAATGAAATCGAAGGACGCGAGTCATTCCGCACAGTACGTGGTTCTCCAAACAGGTCTCCAAACTCAATACGGCCACAACTGTTAAAGTTCTCCACTCTGGATCGAGGGGGAGAATTTCTCCAGTAACGAATTTCACGGCATATCTGGAACGCATTGGGACACGACGACGTCTCACAGTACACGACACCCCGAACACAACGGTATACGGAACGTGACACATCGAACTTTGCTGAACGCAGTTCAAGTCTTTTAATCTCATCAGGATCCCCGAAATGGCTTGGGGATTCATGATGAAATATGCGGTATATGTTTGGAACAAGGACGCCGAAGAAGGCCAATTGGAATGGCCACTCCATACAAGAAACGTTTGGTATTAAACCGGACATTACTAATCTTCGAATCTTCAGCAGTATCGTTTATGTTAAACGAGAAAAAGGAACCTGGCAAATTGAACACAAGGCCCAGGGAAGGACGCTGATAGAACTCAACCCGAAAATCGAACGGTCACACATCTTACTGGCCAACACGTCACACTGTCACAACGGAGAGGAACCGTAGTTTTCCTCTGGACAGGGCAGATCCCACCCTGAAAGGGGAGGATGAAAAATTTGGGAAATTTAGAAACACAGTCACCGAGTCGGAACAGCCTGTCAATACCAGTTCCAGGAAGAAGATTGCTGAACCAATTGCACAAGATGAAGTATTCCTGGGAAACGGAGTCCAGACGACCCACAAAGAAGATCAGGACGGTTTATTGAATCGACTTGGAGAAGGAAGTGATGAGTTAGCGACATCTATACCCACTCTCTAGTCAGTAACATCAGAAATCGAATCTGATCCTGCTATTGTTGCAGAAGCTATGCGACGACCTGACAGCTCCAAAATGTACGATTGCCATGAAGGACGAAATCTCCAGACTTCCAGGAGGCTGGAACCTATACAATTGTCCACTCCACCTCCAGATGCCAATATTTCACATCCAAATGGGTCTTTATCGGACCAAGGGAAGGATGAACGATCACATTACAGGAGGGGGCACCGAGCTCGTTCTTGTTGTACGTGGATTTAATCAGATCCAGACGTTTGATTACTTCCCAGACGGAACTTTTCAGTCCTGTCGCCAAAACTTCGCATCAGCCGTGCTATACTCAGCCATTTGGAGCTGAGAAGAGTATGGATTATGTCACCAAATGAGTGAAATTAGCTTACCTTTACGATAATTGGGATGCACAACGGAGCCATTATTTATGAAGGCACCTCCAGGCATTTGATATAGGGGTAAAAAACAGGTCCAAAAAACATCTACGGCTTAAACTCGCACTTTACGAGACTTTTAAACAAGCCGTCGACAATGTACATGCGATTCCAGGGAAATCATGACCCACTCGGTTTAAACGGTCTGATTTTGATCACGCTGTTTTCTATCGCCACTAATCCCTTCCACCATCATTTTTCATACATGTGATGACATGACATTGTGTTACCAGAAACCCTTGCCATCATGGAGAAACTAAAGAAAGATATTGGGCGTATAATCGAAGTTGTTTGATTCCGGAGAAATCCATTGGCTACTTGGATCGAGATCCGAAGATCTCTCCATAATAGGACAATTCACCTATCCCAGGGTCATACCATTGACGCCATACTCTCTCGCTTATGGATTCTCGGATATAAAGCCACTCTCTATTCCCTTCGATCCCCACATTCACCTCACCCAAAGACCAATCACCCAAAACAGTCGAGGATATCGCTTTCATGCGCGACAAACCCTACAGAGAGGCCACTTGGTGCTCTCCAGTACTTATCCGTCGCTACGAGACCTGACATCACGATGCAGTCTCCATCCTTTGCTCGCTTTTCACAAAACCCCGGCATTCCACTCATTGGAATGGTGT